>MU570271.1:4972159-4999659 GCA_024362625.1 Silurus asotus
CGTTTTTTTTTTTTTTTTTTCCACAGTCTTTTATGTTTTATCACTAAATTACAATTGGCAGGTTTGGTAGCGTCGTTTCTGTCAGGGAATATTCGTGTATTGTTCTGCAAAGGCGGATATCACTATGTCACTTTACTTCATTTGGATTGCTTACGGGAAGAACGTGGGCAGTGACAACAATTACTTATAGATATATATATATATATATATATTTATATTTATATAGTTTTTTTTTTCTACATCTAATGTATATTTGCCTCCAAAAAGCACAAAGGCTTATGGCTTGGGATTGATTTCACAGATTAACGTTGGACTCGGGAACATCTGACTTTCAGCAGCTACAATTACACCAGGACCACGCTGGAGCCATGCTGGAGATCAGATTAGTGCTCAGGGCAGCAAGTGTACTCACATTACACCACTAAGAGAAGTGTACACTACTCTGAGTGCACTAGAATTATATAATCGTATACTCCTACACACACACACACACACACGACTCAACGGGACAGTGCGGTTTCTTATCATATAAATGCGTGTGGAATTTTTCTTCTTTTTTTAATGTTAATATCAGCCAAATAAAACCCATTAGTAAATCAGCTGATTATTATAATTTTTTTTTTGCTATGGCTTTAATCTCCTTTAAAAAATAAAAAGAAATAAAACCAATAAAAAATAAAGAACCCTCGATAACTTCACCTATAAAGATAAGAAAACAAAGTTAATTGTTGATATTGCCACAAATCAGTAGAATTCACCTGATGTCCTGGAAAAAAATAGTAAATTCTATTAAAAGTGATGTTTTTCTTTTTTTTTTTTTCTTCTTCTCTCTTCCTCATAACACAGTTTAATTATTTTTCATCGGCTCTTTTTGCTCTTTCTGGCCTTTGGCCGTCCGGTTGGTGATATTGTTCAAACAGGCTCTGACGCCGGCCAGGTGGAGCAGAGAACCCGCCGCCTCCTTCATCTCCTCGTCATCACTTTCCGGAGGCTTCTCTGTGCGCCTCTTTTTTAACGGCAGCATGTCACTGGCCACTCTCTGTTTGACTTTTGTCAAATGGTGCCACTTGTTGTGCTGCGCCAGGGCCAGAGCGTCCACGGCCCACTCTTTGGGCTCCTTTTTGATCTTGGCCCTGTCGTCGTCGTCCGTGTCGCTGGTGGCGTCGTGACCGTGGAACTCGGATGCGCCGCAGTCGAGCTGCGTTTTCTCTCCGGTTGTCGAGTTGGAAGATTTGCCGAAGCTGTAGTTATGGTCCTCCTTGGGGTCGCTGCTGACCAGAGGAGAGTCGCAGGACGGCTCGCTTTCGCTGCGAATCCTGCAGCCGGCCAGGACTGACCTAATTACACAGCGGGAGAAATAAATCATGTGGTTAGGAAACGCCATTACGGGGTCACGTCCTTAAAAATAATGCAGTGTTTTATAGTAAACTACTGTCATTACAAGCAATCACTGTGATTAGAGAATAGCTGCTGTACTCAAACACTGTCCTGTACAGAGTCCGTGAAGTCTTTGGAATCACCTACATACAGTGGACACACATACTGAAAATGTTCCTTTTGTTTCTATGCAACAAGGAGATACATTTCGACCGAACAAATGTATAAATGTCCAGATGTTCCACTTTATTTGCACTGAAAAACTCCATTAGCATGAAGAACAGTTTTTAACACTCAGCAGATTCAGTTTATCCCAGAGCAGTATAGTAGGATTGAGGTGCAGTGACTGGGCAGGTTGCTCCATGATAAACACTCAGAACTCGGGCGTATTTCGGAATTGCATGATGTTAAAGTATGGAATGGTTGCCATGTTGGTTCATTTCACTTTCCGAAAAAAGTCTTCAACCTTCACTGCTCCAAAATTATTATTATTTTTTTTTTTACTTTTTTATGCCGTGAGCAAAATCAGTTAAAAAAAAGGACCAATTTATGTACTGTCGATTTGTTTTTTATTAAACTCAAAGCTAAATTTCAAGACAGATTAAAGCTCCAATCCAATTGAACAACTTAACTATTTTTGGACATGTGCAGAGGAGGAACATGGGGTATATCAGTAGGAGAATGCTGAGGATGGAGCGACCAGGAAGGAGGAAAAGAGGAAGACCAAGGAGGAGGTTTATGGATGTGGTGAGGGAAGACATGCAGGTAGTTGGTGTGAAAGAGGCAGATATAGAGGACAGGGGGAAATGGAGACGGATGATCCTCTGTGGCGCCCCCTAATGGGAGAAGCCAAAAGAAGAAGAAGAACAACAACAATGCGATTTAAAAGTGAACTAAAGTACTGTACACCAAGTATATAATCATCCATATGATCTATCTCATGTTGCATGATCTAAAACAATAAAAAAAAAACAAATATATGGGATGTGCTGGATCAAATGCTATTTTATCAAATCCAAATTTGATAATATAATCTATTAATATACATCATTAATATATTATCGCATTTGTCAAAACCTTTGTTACAATATCATCTTTTGCCAGGAAATAAAACATTCTGTTCTTTTCTCAGTCTGCATTTTCAATCTCTTAAATTTCACGGGATTACAAAAAGCTTTGCTTTGTTAAAAAAACATCTGGCAACCCCAGAAGCCGGAACTACATATATTTCATTTATATAATCTGAAGGCATGTTTATAACCAGACTCAGAATACGTGCAACTTCTTTTCATGCAAATATTTACAACTCGTACTAAACATTCTTTCAGGAACATTCTTCCACACAAGTACACTATAATGATTTATACTATCCGCTATCCTCCTTTTCCAGTCTGGTATCTCTCAGTGTTTCTTCATCATATGAGATTTTGGTCACTGCTGTCTTCTATGACTTGCTCATTGAGGATCTAAATTTGCATCTGTTTTTCAGTACAGCTGCTGTGTGACATTGTCTATTGTAAAAAAAACCTGAACTGATGATTCATTTACATGTATTCCTTATACGCTGTTTTCCTTTAATATTTATCCACTTTCACACAACCGCATGGCTTTATGTGGCGTAATATCTCTCAGGGTATAATCCTGGTCGAGCTCTGCCAGACTGCTCTGGTTCTTTTTGTAAAGCACCGTATTTATGCAGCGTATGAAATTTCCGCCTGAATTTTAGGTCAGACTTTAACTAGGCCATTCATTCCTTTAGCTTTTTTATTCTCCAGCACCTGGACTTCCAGTTATGTGCCTGCTGATGCTGTTGAGGTTTAAATGAGGATTTATAGTGAGAATCTTGGTTTTGTTGTTGTATTTGCTTGTGTCTCTGTTTTGCAGCTGGTTCTGCTGAACTTATAAATCTTGCTCATTTGGTTTGCTTCCAAGGAAAAGGAAACTGCATAAAAACACATAGAAAGGAGGATGAAATGATTGGTACTGTAGTCCTCAGTCTGATTAGATCTGCAGTTCTAAAAATTCAATACAAACTCTAGTTCTTTATTTCAAGCTTTGGTTTGAAATGTCTCCGAACAAGAAATCAGCTTTACTAAGTATTGTTTAATTCAAGGCGAGCATCCTCATCATCAGTTACATTCATCTTTATTTCGTTTGCATTCCTGTGAATCTAATCTACAGTTCAAGTAATATTAGTTCTATAATAAATTGTTAGCTGATACTGGTTAGCTAGTTCTAAAATTACACTTGTGGTGTCAGTGATTCGCCTCTAGGGGCTGCTCTTGTAACGCCAACGAACTAGAACCCGGAAAAACTATCGGCGGTGTGATTTTTGCCGATAGCTGATAATCCGATGTAAAAACAAGGTTATAAATCATATTTTTCTGTGCGTCATTTCATGTGTTAGTGTGATTGTAAGGTAAGAAACCTCCTTAGGCAGCAGTTTGGTGCTGGTTATCCAGTGGAACGTGTTGTTAAAAAAACGATGTTTTTGCATCAGAATGCATTATGATGTCGGTCATGTTGGACTTCTCAGGTTTTTTTCTAAGCAGGCCAGTCCACTGTGAGTCATGAGCTAATGAAATTAAACACATCTCACAGCCTTGAAATGTACTTCAGCTTTGAAGCACCTCTCCAGCTGACCGACGGCGCTATTATAAACCTAATTAATGGAGCTGGATTACAAAATGGCCTGATTTTAGTGGAGAAGTAATGCAGAGAAATGGCAAAGGGGCGCATTTATTTCCATTTACGTCCCTCGTCAACACAGCACAGAATTACTCTAATGAAATGCTGCTTTTTCAAACGGCTTACTGGTCAGGGTTTTAGCCAAACGCCAGGCTTCTTCCTCTCTCTCGCTCGATCTTTTTCGCTCGCTCTCTCTCTCTGCTTCCCTATAAACATTAACGCTAAAAATCCCTGCAAGCTTAGAGAAAATAAAGCCGAGAGCTTTTCCACATCCTGTCTCATTTTTGCGTTTATGGCTCATGAATTATAGCGGCGGAGCACAGGGATACGAAAACACACTCGATAATTTAATCCTAAATGCAGCGTCATTCATTTCAGAGGCACGTAACTCAATCTGTCAGAGGGCATGTTAGACGTGCCGCATTGGAAACGTGTGGTTGTAAAAGCATATTTGAGTGTTGAGTGACTGTGTGTGTGTGTGAAGGTCACACGTTCTAATAAACCGGGTGATGTTTTTACAGTGGTGTGTTGCAGTGGAGAACTGAAAGAGATGGGGGTTGCTGGGTAAAAGGTGTCCTATAAGCGCACCTGGAGGCCCCGGGGTGTGAACGTCCACCCACACACACACACACACACACACACACACACACACCAAACCTGTCCACACCTGTCTCTCCTTGGACCTGTTTTAGCTGGCAGCTCTGATGGTTTCTCTGTCACTCGGAATCGCATGTTCTGAAATGCAGCACTTAACGACTGCTTTTCCTTTAAAGGAAAACTGCTGATTTTAAGACCATCAACACATCAGCGTGATGAGGAGAGGACATCCGTGAGGGTGTATAAGTGTGTGTGTGTGTGTGTGTTTTTAAGTCTCCACTCAGGAGCTTATGAATGTTTTACATGATAAAAGCCCATCCACTTGCTCCACTCAGGAAACACTTCCTGATTTATTATTTACGATTGTGTATTTTGGTCATTCTGACAGCTCGGATAATCGACTGAGTGTGTAGCCTTGACGAAACTTTATTCGGCTGGAGTTTTACTTTTACATCTCATATTGTACACTTTAGCTGGTGTTTAAAAGTGGGGTGACGGCTGCAACGTCTAATAGATTTATAAAACAGCTCAGCTTTGTCAGTGTTTTCATACCGCAATTGGCTGTGGTTCTCCGTTTCCTGCCAAAATGTGAGCATTTAAAATGCCTACATTTACGTTCACGGCATTTGATGAATGCCAAAAAAAATCAAGAGCGACTTACAACTTTAGGGCCTCGTGCAAGGGCCCAGCAGTGGCAGCTTGGTGGTGTTGGAATTTGAACTTGTGACCTTCTGATCCAAAGTCCAATGTCTTAACCACTGACATAACAACTTTTATGTAATGTCAACCAATCAGAAGAAGAAGAAAAAGAAGAAGAAGAAGAAGAAGAAGAAGAAAAGAAAAAGTAGAAGAAGAAGAAGAAAGAGATGAAGAAGAAGAAGAAGAAGAAGAAAGAGAAGAAGAAGAAGAAGAAGAAAGAGAAGAAGAAGAAGAAAAAAAGAAGAAGAAGAACAAGAAGAAGAGGAAAAAGATAATGAAGGTGAAAAAAAGGGAAGAAGAAGAAGAAAAAGAAGAAGGAGAAGGAGAAGAAAAAGAAGAAGAAGAAGAAGGAGAAGAAGGACTAGTTTGCTTGTCAAAAGCACTCGTCTGAACCTGAGAATCCACATTCACGTCACGTTAAGCAAATTTGGAGGTAAATCAAAAATTAAAATGAAGAAGCTTTCAAGAGAAAGATTTCCTGTTTGTTTGCTTCCTTATGTAAAGAAAAAAAGAAAATGCAGAAATGATGTATGTCTTAATCTACACGGTTCTATTAAGCTGCACAAGTCCACTGTGGAAAGTCCTGTACAATAACATTAAACCGAAGTGAACTGAATTGACGCTCGTTGATTCGGCTGTTGGTACAATAACCAGTGCAGCGAAGATGGCAGGAGAACAGCAGTGAGGAGGTTTGGAGAAAGAGATGAGACTAACCTGACGGCTGCTGCTCTGCTCCCAATTGCATTGATAGGAAGAGGTCGAATTCCTGGGAAGAGCCCCGGGTTCATCATACAAGCTCCGTTCCGGATCACTCCCTGAGGGACTGCAGGAGAAATGGAGAAAACAGTCATTAATGTGAAGCCATGTGAGCATCTACTCTAAAAACGACACGCCTGTATAACACACACACACACACACACACATACACACATATGCATGGCCACCCACAGTGAGTATCACCCCACACAAACACCACAGCGTTCGAGTACATGTGATTCAGCCATAATCACAGATGGCACGAAGATGAATGCGAGTCATAAACAGACATACGAGAGAAATCAGCGGGAGAGCAAAATATTGATTCATTCTAAAGCTACACCACCGTATTTGATCATTGTGACCCAAACACCATTAGTGTGTGCTATTAAATGGTTTCCGTCGTCTGCTTTGCACATCACAAGTGCGTTTTTTTTCCCGACAACGAGGCGGCGGAAGGACAATTTTTTAACCCCCCCCCCCAGTGCTAAAAATATCCGAATTAACTCTGTAAAGGCGGCGAAAGAGGAATTTTTCTCGAGTATGGAAAATGGACCAGGAACCGTAAAAGAAATCATGGAAGTAGAAAGCGGAAGATGAGGAACGAGGGAATGAGAGTTAGTGCAAAGGGGTTTTTATTGGGTTGTGGGAGATCTTCGTCTCAAGTTGCAGGTTCTTGCAGCCTTTACTCACACAACTAGGAGCATCTCCAGGAGATTCAAACGCATCATGGAGACGGCGCCGTCAATATCCTCGTCTACTGAAATACATTTAACTGCAGGGTTGTTTGGGTTTTTCATCTAAAACATTGGGTGCAAAAGCGTAAACCACAGAGACCTCACTTTTCAGCACATTTCATGACCCAAAAACTCCCATGACTGAAGAATTTGTGGGTTGTTGTTTTTTTCCAGAATTCTCCATCAGAAATGAGCAGAGCAGTGCATAAGAGCAGATCTGAACGGACCTGACAGCTCGTCTCCTCTCGGCTGATCCCAGGACGAGGCTTCAATTCACTTGGTCCAGGAAATGGTCTCTGATCGAAAGCAGATGGCAGATGTAGGGTGAGGAAAAAAAACAAAAAAACAAAACAACAACAACAACTATCTGCTCAGATTCCAGCACACCCCTCTACCCATTAGGAAGGAGTGCTGTTGCCGTGGCAACCCCTCCCACCCTACGTATATGCCATACTTTCGGAAAGAGTGAGGTGTGACACGGAGGAGAACAGCTGCGCTGGCGTCGGCCCTCTCGGCCCCTCGGAAAAGGTGAAGAGAATCTGCGAGTGTGCGAGCGAAGCGCGTGATGCGAAGTGACAGAAGGACGCAGCCTGGGCCCTGATTAGCGTGGACGGACGACCAAACTAAATGCTTAATAAGCTCGCGCCGTGTCGAGGTTTGAAGGAACAACAGCGAGAAACGAAAGGCGTATGAGCTGGAGGATTGTGGGAGGGTTTGAGGAGGATTTTTATAAAATATTTAAACATTTTATGATTCACTCATGGCATTTTCATAGGGTGAAGGTAAACTGTAGATCAGAGGAATTTACAAAAAGAAAACATTATCTGATCGATATTTTATTAATCTAATCATTTATAACAAAAAAAAAATAAACACCCCCACGACCATAAAATAAATAATAAAGCCCAGTAGGAATGGCAGGGAATTTACATATGATCCAGACTGACTGGTGAAAAGCCACTGGCTTCTGTACAAACACAGTGAGAAACTGAGTGCTTGTGCTCCACGAGCAATGAAAAAGGCAATCTCGGCTCTCGGTGGAGCTTCAGAGCCTGTGGGTATGCGCCCTGGTCCTCTCACTAAAGCCATGCCGAGTGCATCCAGGGAGATGATGCGCCTGTGCTCTGTCTCTACATCCTCTTACTCTGGAGTGTATTACTGTCCTGGCCTTGGAAATGAGAACCTCCATCAGAATTATCTCAGGCACGGGAAAATATTTATTTATTTTTTAACGAAACCGTGTCACTTTTAATTAGGCGCTAAAACGTGTGATGAAAATGTAATGTAGTTCTCATAATGCAGAATCTTTCTGTCATTGTTTGTTGTGAATTTATCTCAAAAGTGCTAATTACATCCCTGTTCTGGCTGCACTACTGCCACTGGTCCAGCAGGGGGACGGTGAGGAACTGAACACAATCTCATGGAGAATTGCAGCTGTTTACTTTGAACTTATACAGTTTTTATGATACGTGTGTTTTAAATACGTATTTTAAATATAAAATAGGATTTTGTCATTTGTATTTGGGTTGAGAAAAAAAATTGCTTTATATTTTGTATTAAAAGACTTTAGTGTTTTGTATTTTTGTAGTTTTAAAATAATCTGAAATACTTTGTAAGAGGTTCTACACCATGACATCATAAAACTGGGATCTCAGATTGGTGCCTAATCAGAAGTTTTGAACAGATTTGTTAAGATCAGAACAAAACATAGATCCATATGCAAGAAGGTGGTGAAGGTAAGAAACCTGCAGGCTGCCAGCTTCTAAACAGGCGTCTGATGATTGATAAATAAAGTATTTGATTGCCAATTATTGCACCCTAATTGAAGTAGCTGTTTAGTAGGATCATGATTTTGCACACGACTGCATGACACACAATATTTTATTACAGTATATTTATAATTAACATTTTAATTAGTTAGAAACTAGTTGCTTTAAATGCAGGTGCCATCAGTTGTTGGTCATTGACTCGGTGTTACTGATGTGAAGCAGCCCTTCGTTACCAAACACCAAGTAACTACATCAGAGTACATTTATGATTCATTCACAAAACTGACCTTCATGTGGGAGATCAGAGGGATATTGTATGTGAATGTTTGATCTGTTAACTGGGTGCATGTGTCCGATTTATTGTGCGACTCATCCAGAGAAAAGCTGTTGCTATCAAACATTGTTTACTTAATCAACTGAGTCAGTGTGTAATAGTAAAACCTGCAGGAGATCACTGGTTGCAACACACACACACACACTCACACACACACACACACACACACACACACACACACACACACACACACACACACACACTTATTTACACCTACAGGCAGCCACTGACATGTTTTGGAAGTTAGGCGGACACTGAAATAGCGTAATAAACCTGCATGGACCTTGGAAGCATGTGTGGTCTGTTACACACACACACACACACACACACACACACACACACACACACACACACACACACACTGTGTGGAGCTTCCTGATTCACCACCATGCTGCCTTTAAAGTGCACAGTAACCATTGCAGCTCAGTTCTGCCTTCTAAAGGCTCCATGATACATGTTTGTTCTTGGGCATTAAAGAACTTAGGAAATTCCACAGCTTTAACAAAAGGACACTTTTCTTTGTTTTGAGGACGGTGTTAAATGAAACACAGCCTCACAGAGCTCGTCATATTTGTCCATGTTGGCCTTGTTTTTTCCCTCAGATTTGAGCGAACATGTCCGTCTCCTTAGGCAAACAAGGTTCTTTGGTGGAACGGGTCTTAAAACGTCCGTCTCTTTGAAGGAACATTTCTGTAGTGCTTTTGTATTTTCATACAATAAAGTGCAGAGCTGATGGCGGTACAGATTCCACATCTGGGCCTATGACACGCACGGCTGCTTCCACAGAGTGCGAGTCTGACTAAACAAAAGGCGATCGGCAGGGTTCCTCATTCAGGAGCTGGACGCCTCCGCCTGCGGCCTCCTCGCCCTGCTTGTGTGAGCGGACACGCTCTTCTCTCTCTATAAGCGCAGGTCAAAGGGCACGAGCAGAGCTGCATGAGGGACCGAGGGAGGGCCCTGTTTGTTTATGGCTTCTGTGCAGAGATGAGAGTTTGCCTCAAGGGCATGGAGCTCTTTCACCTTTTCAGGTAGAAAGGAATATCCACACAGCTTTTGCGCTGGAATCTTGATAGACACTGTGCTGAGACGCTCTGAGCTTATCGTCTTCAATGTACAGATCACAGATGTGCATCTAAAAGCAATTAATAATGCAAATTAACTGGTAATTAGGAGATATTAAAAACAGCCTTATACATTTGGGTTTTAATCAGAGTGACACACAAACACCTGTACACTCGAAACAAACAAACACAGACTCAGACAGAGAAAATAATAAAAGGGAAAATCATGTTGTTTTGACTGGAAAAATAAAAAGACCAAATTTTCCTTGAAACCCAGAGGAAATGAGGTTTGTGAGTTGCCACTAATGAGGTTAATTTTTGGTTTTTTGAACACAATCTGTAGGGAAAAAACTAAAAATAGCTGGTGAATTTCTAGTCACTTCGTGCATTCCAATAGACATTCTTAGGAATTGGTACCAGAAGCTTGACTTTCCTCCAATCACAGATTTTTCTACAATTTTTACACTCAGTGTTTTGTTTTCTGAAATGAAAAAGTCTACATGGCAGGGGGCGGAGCTAGTGTGTGGGGGGAGGGGTTACCAATGGTGGGCGTTGCTCGTTATAGCATTTATTAAAGACGTAAAGAACTTCTTAAATATTGATCTTGGAAAACCTCGATCATGTCTACACGATAATGTTTGAACCGTTAAACTCTTGTGACGCTCGCGACTAATCACTGATCACGGGCTTCGTGGACGTTTTCAAAAATAGTGTGTTTTTCTAGAATTCGTAAAAAAAGCGTGAGACGAGAAACACAGCGCGACGCGGCTTCTCTCCTCACGAGAGAATATACTGCGATTGCAAGAAAACAAGAAAGAAAAAAAAGATTAATATGCATGGCCTCTTGGGACTTCCATAGATTTTATACATGTTTTAAATATATCAAATATCACATTTCCTAGCATTCTCAACTCGAATCAAACAACTCATCCTGGAAAGCATACTGTATTTATACAAAAAAAATAATTTTATCACCGCCCTGTGCCAAATAATGTAATGGAACAGCTAATCAGTGGCAAAACAAACCCCAAATGAAGTCACAGAGGTTCATTTCTCTCCGGTTCTGTCGTCCTTCATTCAGTTTTTTGGCAGCGGCGTCTTTTACAGCTCCCAGCTGCTCCCATCTTTCTCCACAGCTGAAGATGCGAGCTGCTCCGCCTGCCCTGAGATCAGCTCCAGGAGGAACGAAGCATCCTGCTGGGCCATGAATTTCTGATCCGGAACACGGAGTTCAGATTAACTGCTGTTTGACTTAATGGTGAGGTGCAGCCATGACAAGGGTGTGTATATGACAAACACACAGGACTCTGTAAATTTGGCACATGCTGTTGCACAAATAAAGTCCATGCATGTTGTTGAATTCGTCACCCCTCATAAACGATAGGCTGCAGATTGGATTGGAGGGAAAATCGGTTTTCGGCTAAAATATACCTGGTGATAAATGGCAGCATTCGTGAGATGGAAAAAGCTTATGTAGACAAAAGACACTGGTCTCTTTCTGGGTGTGGATGTGAGAGGTACAGCTCACAGTCCTGCCTACAGCTTAAACCTTTTTCCACAATAACCATAAAACTGTCCACCAGAGACGTGTCCAAGTCCTTCAACCAGTTCTCTTTTTCTCTCACTCTGAGTCTCGACTGATCGCTGAAAGCAGAAAGACTGTCTCACCAACAGCAGTGATGAAGCAGAGTGAAATGAAAGACCTGTTAAAAATGTGGGTTTTGACCCACAACAGAAAAAAAGCCTCCTGAGATCCTGACTACTGGGAAGACTGTATTTTCAGAAGAACATTCAGGTGTTAAATGTTTTTTTTTTTTAACTGGATGAAGAATATTGGGAAATTTGTGTAGCTTTGAATGTAAAGGGAAGGAAGAAGATCAGATCAGTTTATTGACTTGTGACTTTTTGGAGTCGTTTAGTTCATTTTGTTCCTCAAAATAAAATAAAATGTTAAATTTTCAATAAGCAGATCCACCAACACGTCTACATACACCAACTTTTTCTGTACATCCAATAATAAAAATATGACAATGCAGCTAAGGACAAATGATGAACAGAATGAGTTACTTTTTATATCTTCTGGTCCGTACAATTAGTTCTTTCGTCATGACTTTTTATAATTATTGTAACAATAATCTCAAGATTCTGACAAAAAAACAGATCTTTTGCATTGTGTAGCAGCTCAATTGTGTCCTCAATTCTGTTTCCTGGACATAACCTTTGGAGAATTTACGATACTTTGCTCATGAAATAAGTAGAAAATGAATGAATCATTTTTGGAGACGACTCGTTCTTTTATGTGTTGAGTCACATAAAAGACTCAAAATAAACGACCAAACATATTTGCTCTGGAGAAGTTCTGAGAATGTTCGATGAATAAGTAATGATCATTGGTGTAAATAATTTTAATAAATTCCAAAAACTATAAAAACCAGCTATTGTTGAAGTTGAATAAAAATCCAGCCCCTCCCTGAGACTGAGAGGGGCATCAAATCACCGTCAGCTCTGAGTATTCAGTGCTGCTTTAACTAAAATTATTACTTTCATTTTATTTGTCCGTTAAACACTAATGTTTCTACTACTTTGTGACATGATACTGTAATTTTATTTCTTAATTTAAGATCTCTTTTTGAAAGATTGCTTTGTTACTTTGTTTTGAATTTGTTTGACCGACTTTGATCTTTGTTTGATCTTTGTGTTGAAGAGACTGTCGTGTTGTTGGTTCATGCAGTGTCGAGGTGTACGATTTGATTTGTATTTTAGGAAATAAAACCTCACAAATCAACAGTTTTTTGGTTTTTCACTAACATGCGTCTTGGCATCTTGAGGACTAGTGCAGCTTTGAGCCTACGTTTAATACGAGTCAAATACTGATGTACGGTTCAAATCAAGACTTTTACTCAAGTCGTTATGAAACTTTAACTTTAAGTTTTGCAGTAAGGTGTCTATATTTTCACTTAAGTATGATTTTCAGGTTCTCTTTACACCTCTGGAAATAAAAACAATGAATGAGGTGCAACAATCCAGAAACATCTGCAAGTGCACAATTTGGCCAACAATAAAAAACTCAATATTCATCTATCCTTCTGAATGTATTTACCTTTTATCCTGGGGCTTTTTTATAAATTCCCAGGTATTATGACTATGGTGGCTATCAACATTTTTTAATTTTCATACAATATTCATAAAAAAGTGTTTTTTTTATGAAAAATAAAAACTTTGACCTTTGACGTTGATGATGTGCAGTGATGAGTCAAAATGACCGCTGAATGTTTAACCTTTTATCAGAACATAATATACTGATAGGGCAATTAAGATCAGGTCTCAGGTAGAGCTAAAAGTATACAGAGCTTCAGGGAGAAACTGGTCTATCGTTCACAGCTTTTTACGATCGAGCTCTTAACATCTAGAAGCGATAAATATGCATTATTTTAAGATAAGGGAGGCAGATTTAACAGAAGAGGCGAGCTTGATCACAGCACGATGTAGCTATCATGAAATGCTAAAGACTGTCTCGTTAAAGTGAAGCACTACGGGATATTGTTGAATAAAGCTTTCATTAAAAGGACGTTTTTACACGTGACCATAAAAGGGAGCTTTCGCTTGTTATCACGACGAACATTAGCAGGTCAGCTTATCGCTGCGGGGACGATTTCTAGCGGGAAGAAAAAAAAACAATTTGAAATAAAAGCGAATATAAATAGCTGCAGGCTACAGAAGGGTGTTTTTTTTTAGATCTGTAAGCTTCTATGCATATTTTATCATCTTGAAGAGCATGTTCCCTTTTTAGTTCCCGCTCTAACTACAGACTAAGGAAAGGAAAAATATATATTGATCTCCGCCCAAAAAACACGACTACGCAAACAATGCGTATCAATGCCTCTTTTTTTTTCTACAGGAATCCAGAAAATGCTTTTTTGTGAAAGAAGCCTTGAAGTTTCGTGTGTAAGAGGAAAGATTTAGCACTTGGCTGGAGCAGATTTAAAAGCCCCTTGTAGGACACAGTGAGACAAGTGACCTCCTTAGGGACCGAGTGTGTTCACATCTCCATTACAACTATTTAAAATGCTGAAATATCAGCTGACGCATTCCGTCCACGTTCAGACGTCTCTCGTCGCCGCTCCTGCTTCCCAACAGGCCGTCAGCCGGGGTCAGTGGAGGAGAAATGACACGTGTGTCTCGGTGTCACCATCAACTGGCCTTTAATCCAAAAGCGGCTGTGAGACAAGCAAACGCTCTTCTTCTCCACTGTCTCTTCGCGGCGTTCTCCAGGCTCTTTGAGCTAGCGGCGGAAACAGAGGCTGCTGAAGTTTTAATGCTCACCTTTGATTGTGCAGACGCGACAAATCTGCCCTGCTGACGATAAAGCGAGAGCGAGATAAAATCTATTATTCACAGAGCGGAAACCTGAGCTTTGATTTCAGTCGAGGCATCAGATGGGCCTTTGGTGCGGAGTGAAATTAACAGGCTTCGGCGTGAACGTGTGTCAGTCGGAGCCTATTAACCGGTTTAAGGGACGTAGCGACAAAGACGACAAGCGTTCGGCCAAATAAACACTTCGCGCCGTGAGGAAACGTGCTAAATACTGCATATATTAATATCTGGATGCTTGGTGAAGCATCTGATTTCTTTTCTATATGAAAGATTTATATGAAGCTACAGCAGGTAGCATTGCCGCCTCTTTATGCAATACCTATCTGTATGTACTGTATTTTTATCTGTATATACTGTATTTTTCAACAAACTGCAATATCAAATGATGTTAGTTAGCAATAGGAAAAGTAATTAATTACTGGACATTGCTAACTGAGATGATGTAGAACTTTACCTCTAGAATCACTGACCAGATTAGCTTGGAACTGTATGCTAGCAATAAAACATGTAGCATACAAAGAAGGTAACAGTGATTACCCTTAAGTTTGATTGACAGGTGACCTTAAATGACATTAAACATAAAAAAAATAAAAAATAAAAAAAAAATAGCATACAGGTTGTTAATAAGGCTCTAGAAGGGCTTCTTGTGCCTTGGCATGGAAGACTAGAACCGAACTGGAGAATTTATCAGCGTTCTTCTACACGATATTCCCTCATATGGTGTTTTGAAGATGATTGAAGATGCTGTATATCAATCAGACCATGGTGTCTTCACATTATCCTCATCCTTTGGGAGAACACAGCCATCAACATCATGGGATGAAGAGGAACTCGAAGATTTGTATATCCTTCATAGCATTTTTATTTATCACGTTACTCAAGTGAAAGCGAGAGGGTGGAAAAAAAACCTGGAAAAGGTCAATTACCGCTTCAATAATGTTGTGGACACTGATTTGCTTGTTTACAACAACGACTGTTTAATTGAGCAGTTAATCATGAGCCGTCCCTAAAATATGGCGTGTTCCCTAAACACAGGAGCGGAGTGTGAGCAACCCTGAGGACGTTGGACAGGAACGTAGAGGTGGACAGAAACAGGACAGACATCCAGAGACTGGTATTTTAGGTGCTTTCCTATGCTGGTGTATTAGGAGTGTGAGATGGCGAAGGCGAGTCTGGTGCGAGCTAAAAACAGAAGGCACACAGTCAGTGGTGAGCCGCTTCATTTTCAGAAGATTGAAGTCATTTTTGGCATCTGTAGTAGGTCGCGTCCCTGCTGCGCTGTAAACCGGAGGGCATGCAAATGTGTTTCCATGACTGCCATTGCGTGGTGGGATTCAGAGACACTGTACTGCTCATGTGGCATCTGAGACACTGACTAAAATCATTTACATTTATGGTTTCTGGCACACACACCCTGATCCAGAGTGATCTTCTTTATACAAATAGGGTAAGACTGAAGATGGCAGAACAATGGCAGGCTGGAGATTTAAAGATCAGATTTAAACTCCTGACCAGTCCAATGACTTAACAACTGAGATACCACTTCCATGACACATCTGACTTATGAGATTGATGCCATTGTAGCTGCGCTAACAATAGGCACGTTTTAGTGCCCATGTGGCGATTCCGTCACAGCGCTAACCAGAGGAAATACACAAGGTAAACTGTAGGCGGCAGCACAGAGTCGCTACACAAGGAACACAAATGTCAAACTTGTTGTGTTATTAAGTTCCAGAATCAACAGAGAACAGGCTTCAGTTTGAAATTGTATTGCTGCTACAACCAGACAAAATAAAAAGCAGCAGCACAAACTTTATATCATGTACCGATAAAAAAACTATTGTCTTTTGTTGATATGGTTTATGGTTTGGCTAAACGTCTAAAGATTTCTCACGCATACCCACCTGAATAAAAAAACATCAGGGAACAAGCTGATTGGTTTCCAGAGTTGGAAAGTAACGAATTATATTTGCTCGCATTAATGTTATTTAGGAGTTTTTTTTAAAGTAGTTTTTATAACTACTTAAAACTACTTTCTTCGACTTAAGTATGTCGTGTTTGAAGTATTGTACTTAACTCCATTTTAAATCATGTTGGTTATTTAGTAAAAATAAATAAATAAATAAGTGCAAGACTCACATTAGAAGTCATGGACCGTAGTGGGGTTTTTTTTGTTGTTTTATTTATTGTCCTTTTTAAAATATAGAATCCCACACCCACACCCTGGTGTTAAAACAAATCTAACTTTCAGTAATTTTACTCGGAGTAAATTTTTAATTAGCAACATTTTATTGTACTTGAGTAAACATTTTAAACTTTACACTTAAATTTTACTTTGACTTTTTAACTTAAAAATTTCAGTGAAGAAACAATACTTTTATCCGAGTAGAGAAGTTTTATCAATCTTTCCCCCTCTGTTAATTTCTAAATGCTAGCTAACAACCAATTTTTAATTTGGAATATTGGAATTTTATTTCTAGAAAAATTTTACTTTAAAATTAAACTGTAATGTCACTTACAATTTACATAATTTACAGAAGGCATATACATTTAAAGAAAATACATACATCCTTAAATACCTGAGCTATCACATTAAAGGTTTAACTCAGTTTAAAATAGTTATTAGCTCCTGAAATCGAAA
The DNA here is from genome assembly GCA_024362625.1 of Silurus asotus. NCBI lineage: Eukaryota > Metazoa > Chordata > Actinopteri > Siluriformes > Siluridae > Silurus > Silurus asotus. The sequence goes on from MU570271.1 coordinate 4,989,193, forward strand.
CATATATCCATCTTCATGGCTAAATGTTAAGACCCAGGTAGTTGTGAATAAATAACCTTCATGTCCTGGACAGTAAGTAACCTTACACAGTCAGATAGAATTATTGTTTAAAGCTCCACACACAAGCTCCGCCCACAAAAACCTTTAGCATCTTTACTACTGAAAAGGGGTCTAAATCAACATCCCCTAATCTCTTTAGCATTACATAGAGGAGAACAAAGAAGCATGCAGTCCTGAAGGACCTGTCAGTAAGGATGACATCAAGGGCACCATCAAAGTCATGACGCTGGAGATTTCCCTCTGCTGACCCTAAAGGGATGCTGGAGGACTTGACGCTTACAGCCAGAGCTCGACCTTCACCGCATCCCCAAACACAAACACGAGCTGTATCTCTAAACAAGTGTTTAGCACCACACAGGTTTTTACTCTGCTTTCCTCACAGTAATGTATAAAAATCTATCGTTTTTCTTTTCCTTTCAAACCTTTGTGTGCCTTAAAACGTTTGTGATGACCAGAGGTTAAAAGACTATGAGCTTCCTGAACTTTGGTTTATGTAAACAGAAAGCAGAGCCGCTGGAGTCTAATTTAATGGAAATGTAAGTCACGGCATATTATAACGGCGACGCAATACGCTTTCATTCTGCTGCAGGTGTCTGCTGTGTATAAACATTTCAACTCAGGCCAAGAGGTTTAAAGAGTATAATAGATTAGAGACTTTTCATGCTTGGCCAGTAGGGATGTACATCTCCATAACCGAGGCCGATGCGATTTGCATTTCGATTCATTGTCAAAGATACGATACATTATAGATGCATACGACAGCGTTACCGATGCGGTCGATTTCCAACCGATTCAACATGGTGCGATTCGATGGAGAAAATATAAAGCTCTGCAATTCACTATGGCACTGAGAGTTTACTTCTATTTCTTCGGTTATCAGACAAATCAGGACAGCAAATCATCAGATTTAGTGCCTTTAAACTTCTAACGCATGTCCCTTTCACAAACACGCCTTTGTGGTAAAAGAAAAAAGAAAAAATTTTTATTACTGTTCTGTATACAGGAAGTTACAGCTCTACCTCTGCCATGTTAATCTGTATTCTATGTGACTTTCAGGACACGCCTCGGCCTCTCCCTCTGTTAAAAATTCCATTAATTTCCTGAACAGTGTCAATTAACACCCCCCTCCCCCCTCTCTTTTTTTTCTCTCTCTTATTTTTCACCTTTATTCTAAAATACTGTTTCTGGGCCCTGGATAAATAATTGAGAAGCTCTTTAGGAAGCTTGGTGAGATTCGGTCTCTGTGGTCGGCGTGATTCGAACGCGTCACCCATCTCGGCTCACGATCCCAGCGCTCTTTCGCTCTTCCGCCCCAGCCGGGGCTTCGCCGTCGCCATGACAACCGCTACCGTTCCACCTCCTCGAGAGCGGCATGTGAGGCGAGAGCTAAAGCAGGAAACTTAACACCGTGTTTGAGAGGGGAGCAAAAAGCACCGCTCTGCTCTTTTTACTGCTAGTAATAGAAACTAGAGCCATTGCGGGGGAGAAATCATGCACACACACACACACACACACACACAAACACACACACAAACATACACACACATTCTCTGACCCCGGATACACCCACACTTACATATAAGCATGCACATACCAACATACCATACACGTATATGTGCATATATCCCTCACCCGCCTTTACACACACACACACACACACACACACACACACACACACACACACAAATCCCTCCTGAGTTTACAAAGGAGGGCAATGTAATATTGTAATGCAGAGCCTCTGACTTCAGTGGCTATTTATAGACGTATCTGGGGAAGAGAAAGATGGAGAGAAGGGGAAAAAAAGGGGAAGGCATCCAGAGCGAAGCAGAAGCAGAACGATCCAAACAGATGGGCCTCCGTTAAAACCTGTGACTCTAAAAGGCAGCCTGAGGCCGTCATGGACTTGCTGAACTGCTCGTTTGAGATCACGGATACTGCAGAGCTCAGCGTGGACGTCGGCACGGTCGCTGACGTGACCCTGTGAGCTGTTTGACTTCGGCCATTGTGTGTCTCTCTCTGCATACGCATAAAAACTGTTTGTTTCTTTTGTAATAATATAATAATGATTATTATTATTATTATGTAAGCCCTGCCCTTAATGAAATAAAGAACCAATCAGATTCGTGGATATTTGCATACAGAGCTTATGATATTTATATTAGATAACAGCTACCAGACACTACTGTAGGTTTTTTTAGCTGTTTTTGTGACGTGCACAAGCGAAGCATCGCAAATTCTCACACTGATTTCAGATCAAAGGAAAAAAAAAAAAAAAACATTTTGATGAAAGAACCAAGTCACTAAAACGATCCGATCTTGGGCCGAGGCCCGTTCCAGCCTTGTGCAGGTCCTTCTACAGCTCTTTGATCTTTCCCATGGTGGTGCAGAGGTTTGAATCTGTGACGAGTGTCTTTTATACACATAATGAGTTGATATAAGGAGTTCTTTCTTAAAGGGACAGGAGTTATCTGGGTGTGTGAGAGTCAGAATACTCGCTGGTTGGTACGAGATCAAATAATTATTTTATTAGATATAAATTGATTTAAAAACTTTCTTTAAGGTTTTTTCCTTTATATTCTGTCTTTCTCTGTCAAAATAAACCTACCAGAAAAATTCTAGACTGTTTATTTCTTTGTAAGGGAGTAAACTGACAAAATCAGCAGGGGATCAAATAGTTATTTCCCTCACTGTATGTAAAACAGCCCCGAGACCACATGTCGAGCTGCTTCCTGTCGCTCCAGAGGTTGCTCTGGATAGCATTTATTGTATGTATCTGAATCAATACAAATACAGAATCACCAGAACTTTGACCTCACATCACATAAGGAACTCTAACCCTGTGAGTTAGGGAAGAAGACGGAAGTGTGGGACGAGGAGGAGTTGGACATGTGCGTAGATGTAGAAAGTGCACAACAGGTGTTTGGATAAATAGCCCACATTCCTTCTGTTACATGTAAAGGATTTATAGCACTTTTGATGAGGGTTCTTGACTAAAATGCAACCACACCTTCGATCTTTTGTTCTTTTGACCACTTTCTGGCGAGTCTGAAGTGTTGCGAGTGCGTGGGGGTAAACCTATCGTGTAACCCCGCCCCTTGAGAGAGACGGATATGCAACCTTATACTAGAGCACTGCTGGATTCTCAGCACCCCTGGTGGGAGTGCGGCTGCAGATCACGGGTTTATAATAAAAGACAGAGCATGTAATCTGTGATACGGTAAAAAGATTTCACCAGAAGGAGTCTCCAGTTTCAGGACAAAATGGAGGCCTTTATGTGTTTTAGATTCTCAGGAACAAGGTGCATTTTTTACACCATTAACTTACACCAATCAGGCAAAACATTAAAACATTATAAGATTCTAAACGGTGAAGTGAGGAACACTGATTATCTCATGGCACCTGTTAATGGGTGGATATATTTATTAATCAGCAAATGAACATTTTGTTCTCAAAGTTGATGTAAGAATCAGGAAAAATGCCGTAAGGATTTGGGCGAGTTAAACAAAATTGTGACGTCTAGACGTCTGGGTATGAGCGTCTCCAAAACTGCAGCTCTTGTGGGATGTTCCTGGTCTGCAGTAGTCAGTGTTTATCAAAAGTGCTCCAAGAAAGAAACAGTGGTGAGCCAGCAACAGGGTCGTGGGCGGCCGAGGCTCATTGGTGCTGGTCCGTGTGGTCCGATCCAACAGACGAGCTCCTGTAGATCAAACTGCTAAAGAAGTTCATGCTGTTAATGTTTGATGGGTCACGTAAGTTTTAGCAGCAAAATATTGGTCATAATGTTATGGCTGGTCGGTGTATTTATTCTTTAATTATCGCTCTGTCTGTAAAAAAGCTGCTTTGACTCTACTATCACACACATTATGGGATGTTTTATTCTTCTTCTTCATGGATAAAGGATCCTTTCGGACGCAAAAGTTTTCGACCGACCAGCTCTGACTCCAGGTTCGGCTGATTTAATCCCAGCTCGTTTCCACTCATCAACACTTTTGGCACAGAACCACAGGACAGATGCACAGCTTGTCTCCAATCACACACCAAACACCCTAACAAATCTGCTCAGCCGCACAGCCGGAATAACGGAGCCGAACAGAGGGACCATCCGCTCTGCACAAGCCTCCTCCAATAAGCTCCCCACCTTCTGCAAAGTAATTAGCGTGAGCCTCGCTGCTTGACAATTTCAATTTGCTCGGCAAGACGCGACACCCACGTCCGAGAGACGAAGGTAAAAAAAAACAAAAAAAACAAAAAACGAGTGGGGTGAAAAGCAGTCGAGCAGAACGTGTTCCCTTTTTGTAGGAGGACTGAAAACTTCATCCTGGCTAGTCCTTATCCTTCATTCTCTGACAGTTCATTTTAACATCAACACTAGCCTGAAAGGAAAAAATGCAGATTATCTCTAATGAAACGTTCGCCATCTGAGTCAGATTCAAGAAAAAAAGAAAAAAAAAAACGTCAGGTTAGACTCATCCGTCTCGTGATGGAAGGCCAGACCCATGGGCAATCAGCAACGATTTAAATGGATGGGTCAGGAGGCAAGAGGCAATATATTCCTTAAATTGACTACACGAGCTACGAGATGTCTGTCATGGAATTCCAGAGATGCACTTCCCCCCAGACACCGTCGTCATTTCCCCTGTAATGGCTATGCGAATATTAGCACAGACCGCGGTGGAGAGAAGCTGCAGGGTAGAACGCGAGTGTTTCAATGTGACTTCTTAGTCACCCGTCTGACTCATGCTGGAACTTCAGCACCATAAAACAAACGGAGTGGGGGGCTTGTAAGGAGGTCAGAGATGGGAAAGCTTCGGAAAATGACTTTCTGCCCACCTCCAGAGAAGCCAGATGATGTCATTTCCTTAACATATTTTATCTTATCTCATCTCCATACTGTGTGTCTGCTCCCTCGTTCTTTAGCCTATTTCTCTCTCTCTCTCTCTCTCTCTCTCTCTCTCTCTCACAAAGTCATGTTAGTGATTCCATTGAACAGTTCAGCCATTTATCATTTTATTTTTATTTTTTTGCTAAAACCTGAGGAAGAAAAAAGCGGCGTGAGTTTGATCTGCGTGAACTGGAGAAAGATCAAACTCCAAGGACACGAGCCGGTCCAAAAAAAAGGAATCTACTCAAATGAGTGCGTTTATAGCTGCTTAAGCTGCTCGTGGTGTTCGAGGGCGAGAAGAAAGAGGAGCCCATTCACCGACTAATACGATAAGTGTCACTTAGATCTCCTCACAGAACCGCAGCGCTTTGGAGATGCTACCAGATGACACGATCGATAGCCTAAAAAAAAAATAAAAAAACACTGAAGGAAAGAATGAATGAAAAGAACCGTACGCACGCGGAGACGTGGAGAAACACAAACACAAAAATGAAATACTTTCAGAGCCGTGGCTTTGTTTTGTCACGTTCGTTTGATGTAACGCGGAAAGGAGGAAGGTGAGGAGAAAGATCGCTCTTCCAGGCCTTGACAATAATAACGTCTGAAAAGCGTTACAGACAATTTCCAACCGTTCCAGTTTTTCTCAGTTGCTTTGGAGCGTTTCTCAGATCGGAAATGAAATTCTCAAAACGTCTTGTTCAAAATCACATCATAAAAACAATTTCTCGTTGATCAAATCGCGAACGCTTTTGTACATCATTTAATTCGATTGTGTACGAGTGTCTGCTGTTTCCTATATTATCAGTTGTTCAGGTTCATGTTAATCAAAATAAATTGTACTGGTTTCACCTGAATAGTTTTAACCTCCAAAACATCTCAGCATCAGTTCACTGTAAACGTCATTGCATGTCATCTAAAATTTCTACTCAACTTTTATTTGTAAATGTGTTAAATTGCTAAATTGTGCAGATGAATCCTGAATGTCCCTAATGGAGAATAGTGTACAGCATCAGATCAACCAATAATCAACTAGTTCTCTAAATCAGGTCAAAGGTGAATCTCGTTTGATTCCTTTGATTGGCGACCGACAGAACAAAAGTCAGAATTACAATTTCTGAAAATGGATGAACAACTAAGAAACGAAGGAACACTCATACAGTATAGCGAAAGTGTGAATCCTGTCCGGTGTCTTGCAATCAATAAAAATCAAATATGCAATCAAATAAATACATTTGCGCAGTTAAAAATGTACAGATGCCGAAAAAAAAAATTCAACTTTGTGCATTTACTATAATCCAAACTGTAGTTCACATCAGAAATACTGAAACTGTGCGCCGTCCTACCGACAACACGACCAAACATTTTCACAATCGTGAACGATGACAAAAGGACTTGTTATTCTGATGACAATGAGAAGTGCATTGACACAAATAACAACTATTGTGTGATGAACGATTTTGAGAAAAATTACAGGCTTTTGCAAGAAATCCAATGTGTTGTGCTGTTTGTAAAAAATGAAGGATGAATTAATGTTATAAATGTTTATGAGCATATAATATTGTACCAAATAAAATATTTTGTTGTACAAAAAAAAAAAAAAGGAAAACACTTTCCGTTATCAACAAAGTGTAATTGTGACGTTCTATCAAAACATCTACAATGAAGTCTATAATTATTACAGTGTGTTGTCTTTTCAAACCACCTTTTTTTGGTTTGGGCCACTGCCCCTCCAAATGTCCTAGAAAAGCTTATATAAGCAATTCAGTTTATATTCAGCTCTGAACAAAGAAAATATAAATGAACCCAGAGGCAAAGAGAACACGAGAACTTTGTGTTTCAATGTGGTGACTTTTCAAACTAATAATTTCTGCACAGTTGTTTTTCCATCAGGAGATCAGGTTAATAATGTAGATGTAGATGATAAATGGGACATGGTTCAGTGGATGTTGAACAACATCGTTACATATAATCCTATAATAAAGGGATTGGATTTGAGAAAGATTTGGATTTGGAAATGTTTACACTCATAAGTAACTTGTTTATTTTTCATTGGTATTTCTATATTATAATATTTAACGTGTTTGTATTATAACAATATTTTCATGGGAAAGCTGTGGTTTTGTGTTGATACCCTTTGAAAGTCAGAATGTAGAAAACAGGGATCTCTGACACACACAGGAATTTCAGTCGGTCTGAACAGTTTACTCGAAACTCAACTCGAAACTCGAAAGCTATTAGTAATAAATCATCCGACTACAGGAACGAGATGGACTAATAAAATGCACAGTTTGGAGGCCGACAAAGTCGAGCAGCTGTATTTCGAGATGTTCGGGGAGTGATGGAGAAGCTGCGGTGGAATTGTGGAACTAAAATACATAAAGACGCAGATCAGATCCAGCAAAGTTTATAAAGTATTTTTAAATGCATTGCAGGTGTAAAAAAAAGAAAACAACAACAGGAAGTCGGGCCGGTACCCTGATTCTAATCGGGACGTGGTTTTCCCTGCAGTCTTCATACTCGTTGTGAAGGGCAAGAAAAAACAGAAAAGAAGAAAATAAAGGAGGAGGGGGGGGTGTATTTGGATTACTTTTCATGGAGTGTGAAAAGGGCTTCAGCAATCCCCAAATCAATCCTGACCTGCTGCAAAGTGTACTGAGAGGTGAGAGGTGCTGAGAGCTCACTGCTACATCACCGAGGACTCTCTCTCTCTCTCTCTCTCTCTCTCTCTCTGTGTGTCTGTGTATGTGTGTCTGTAATACAGAGATGGAGAGTGAGAGAGAAAGAGATCTAGACAGACAGACAGACAGACAGACAGACAGACAGACAGACAGACAGATAGATAGATAGATAGATAGATAGATAGATAGATAGATAGATAGATAGATAGATAGATAGATAGATAGATAGATATAGAGTAGCCCCTCCACTCCATATAAATAAGTGTATGATGTACTCCAAACCTCCTCACCTTCTCACCTTCATCACGACCTGACTTTACTGACACCCTTGTGTGAGAATGAATCTCACACGAATCTCCTGGAAATCTAGAGGAACATCTTTCCAGAGGAGCGGAGCTCATTATAACAAATAGCAAATGGAGAGTAAATGTTGAATGGGATGTTTAAAAAGCACATACCAATCTATTAATCAGGTGTCCACAAACTTCACTTTTTATAGTAAGTTGAAAAACAGGAATACGAACCGCTAAAACTGGAGACCATTAACGTTATTTATCTTACAAAACCATACAGTGAAACGCGTATGGAGTTAAACGTATGCTTTGTTTAAAAAAAAAGTCTAAGTGATAGACATTAATCTGGGTCACCAGTGTGGATTTTTTCATCGATAGAGACTCAAAGCACTTTTGAGCGTCGCTCTGGACACGGGCCTCCGCTAAATGCTGTAAATGTAACTGTATGGAGACGAGCTGAAACTCTGACGCTTTACTGTGCAGAGAAACTGGTCAGTGTTCGGTGTTTATGAATAAGCAGGCTCTAACTAAATCATGCTGAAGAACAATGTTCGCGTCACTCATTTTCCTCCAACTCGCCTTATTCGTTAGCCTCCAGCTCAAAGGGCTCATAAATCATTTTAATGGACGACGCACTCCGGATTGAGATCACTGCTAATCTCCTGAGTCACTGCAGGTCCGAGTTCTTCCCAGTGCACAGCCCCGAGAAGCTGCGGCTCGGACTCTGAAATCCAAATAAAATCATAAATAATTTCCAGCTCCTTATCTGTGATACAGTGCAGATCATTTTCTGAGTGCTCTGAGGAAGATCCGAGCGAGAGAGAGAAAGAGAAGAGAGAGAGAGGGGGGTGTGAAGGACGGAGGGAGGGAATGAAACACCTTTGAATAAATAATAAACCACTCGTTTAACTGTTGCTCCCTCTGAGGGCTTTTTTTGGGGTAAATCCCTGACATTTCTTCAGCGCCGCTCTCACGAGTCTCCTGTTTCTCACTCGGCTTGTTTTACAAATCAAGACTTCAGACTTCGGAAGTATTTCAGGGCATAAAACGCGTATAGAAACGATACGAGGCTAAAAGATGTCAATAATGATGTGAGGAGAGAAAAGTTTTATACGTTGATGTGAAAAAACACACACATATCTCTAAACCCGCCTCTGCAATCAAACTATTAGTAGAGAGAAAGAACGAGTGCAACAAAGAGGAAGAAATTTTTTTATAAAGAAGCCGAGGGTCGAACATTTACTTTATATTCTCCTACATAATGTAAACCTAATAATACACACGTTTATAAATCATTTATAGAAGAAAGTGAAAGGTTTTTTAAGATAAATAATGGTAATGGTCTCCAGTTTCAGCGCTTCGTATTCCTGCTTTCAGCTTACTATAAAAACTAAAGTTTGTGGACACCTGATTAATAGATTAGTATGTGCGTTTTGAACATCCCATTCCACATTTACTCTCCATTTGCTGTTATAATGAGCTCCACTCTTCTGGGAAGATGTTCCTCTAGATTTCCAGGAGATCCGTGTGAGATTCATTCTCACACAAGGGTGTCAGTAAAGTCAGGTGCTGATGTAGGTGAGAAGGTGAGGAGGTTCCTGGGGTGCAGTCAGTGTTCACATTCATCTTTAAGGTGTTCAATAGGGTTGGAGCGCTACAGTAGGAGATCTTCCACGCTAACCGATGTAAAGCAGATCGTCATGGAGCTGACTTTGTGCACAGAGGCAATGTCATGCTGGAAAAGTCAGGTGTTCCAGTACAATATATGGATTGTAGAGAAACACCTGGGTTTTCCAGCATGACAGTGCTCCTTCCATTAGACAAATTTCCAGCAGAGACCCAGGGGGCTTAACATTAGTGTACAGGTCCCATTAAAACCAATGCAGTGCCCATTATAACCATTAAAGCCATTTTTTTGGTTTGTATTTAACAGCAGGGAGTTTTATCCAGAAAAGTGTTTTCTCTTCTTTACAAAATGTCACATAAAAAAAAAAACGAAAAAAAAAAAAAAACGAAGATGAAACAGGTTTGGGTTAATGATGCTAATTACAGGCCAGAGGTAATGGACGTTTGATGTTCGGTGGCCGATCAGGATAGAAGCACGAAGGCCATGGAGCTCGGCTCGGGTGTTTAAGCTTAGCGTGCGGAGGTGCGTTAGCATGTGTAAGTTAAGTGCCTGCACCCAGCAGATGGCCCTCCTACGCACGTGGCAGCCGTCACAGGTGCATCCTGGGCCTCCGCCGCCTCCCCGCGCTCCGTATAATATCACAGCCACAAAGGAGTTTACAAAACACTCCGCTAACTGCCAATTACAGCGAGCAAGCCACCGCCTGCACGGGCGCCTCTCTGCAACTCTCCAAAGGTGCCGTTCCCACGAGTGTGTCATGAATGTTGAATTACTGCGAGAGTGTGTAAAAGAGAGAGAGAGAGAGAGACGGAGAGAGACGGAGAGAGACGGGCAGAATGCTAAGCGTCTAAAAGACCCACTTTTCTGTCTTTTATTCTCGCTAGTTAGCTAAAGGGAGGTTTTGTTTGTAAAAAAGAAAAAGTGTAT
>MU570271.1:5004659-5020224 GCA_024362625.1 Silurus asotus
AGACAGAATCAAACAGACAGAATAAAACTCCCTGAGATGGAGGAAGAAACCTTGAGTTGGGTTTATATATATATATACACTCCCAACTTTATAACTTTATATATACCTGTATTAGAATATTATACTTCACTGATCTGAGGAAAATACACTCATCGCGATTAGCGGCTAGCTAATGCTTACAAAAAGCCGATGTGCCCCCCCAGCCCCCCATCCCCTTACTTTGTAGCTTGAATGGATGGAGGTCAGAATTGAGGTAATTCCCTGTTCTGACTTCCTGCTTCTGAGATAAGTCTGTATTGAACTCTCCTTTCTCCACTCCTGTTCTCTCTCTCCATATCTCATTCCCAGCTGAAGCAGCCGGAGCAGATAACGCTCCTCTCGGCATCGGCTCCGCTCTGTTCTCCTTCTTAATCTTCTTAGAGTATATTAGTTAATTGAGAATTAGAGCAAACAGAGGAAGCAAAGCAGCTTGGCTTTGAGTGTGTTTGTCTACACGCTGCATTTAAACACCTCGTCTCAGTCTGCTTTCGCTTCCTGACTCGAGAAATCTACGTGGGCCCTTCAACACGTCGCTGCGGTTTCCCCCAGTCGCTCGCGTGCCGCACCTCGGATCGGATCTGACCTGGAGCTTCCTGATCATTTACTCGGGGATAATGAAGTCTCTCTGTTTCTTTACGGATACTTTATTTACACTTCGTCAGAACGTCAGTTTTCCGATTTCTCTCTCTCTCTACTCTCTGATTTGTTTTTGTTTTTTTTACTGAGAGTGATTAAAACGAACCTCGGCTTAAGACGAACAACTTCATTAGCATACCGGTCGCCTAGCAACTAAAACATCTTCAACTTTTGCATTCCGCGACTCGCCGCTTCTTGTCCTGGCGTCATTAGTGCTTTATTATTTATTAAGTACAATAAGTGTACGTGTATATCGCTTTTTTTTCCCTTTGGAAAGCATTCTCTCCAACACTGAATTCTTTCACACACACACACACACACACACACACACACACACACACACACACACACACACACACACACACACACACACACACACGGCTCAAAGTTCCAGCCGCTGTTTGTACTCTAAGAGCTCCACATATGCTTTGTATCAGGTTACATCTACGGAATGCGTTGCCATGGACACCGCATGCCTCATGACAGATGATGCGCCATTTCTTTTTGTTCTTCTTCTCTGTTTTTTTTTTTTAATCAGCTGCAAGCAAAAAAAAAATTAAAACAGCCTTTTATTGCTCTTGCACTCTCTCCATGCAAGAAACATCATAAAAGCGAATAGGCTCTGCAATTATTTGGTGCTTGGTTTTTTTTTTTTCCGGCAGTAAAATTTTTACACATTTAGAGGAGAGAACAATGAAAGGGCCAGTAATTTAATTTGCATCTGGGCTCTCGGATATAACAGCGCCATTGTTTTTAGGGATACGAGACGCGATCGAATGGCGGTTTCTTAACGTCCTGCGCCATCCGAGTCCGCTCGGGGCCCGAACGAAATAACTTGAAAGTAAATAAATGTTAAAAATGAGAGCCACGCCTTTATAAGAGGAGACACAGAGACTGATGTTTTTTTTAAAAGGTTATGGACTCCAGAGGAGCGTGCATTTTTCTGTGCTGGGTTTCTGTTTTTCATCTGAACCACATGTGCCACTGGCAGGAGTCTCACTGGGTTCTGGGTCGACGCCCCAGCTATTTATAACTCTCGCCGTTCTGTGCATCGAGTCTGTTTAACGCGAAAACTCTGAAGCAGACTTCATACTCGAGCAGCACCAAGAAATTCATTTCCAAACAAAAAAACAGCTCTTACTTCATTCCATAATCTGGTCCCAAATCCCATTGCCTGCTCTCTTTCTCTCTCTGTCTTCATGCTTGCAATCACAATCCTCTTTAACTAATCTTCAGTCTAATTGGGTAATACTCCACACACTCTTTTTTTAATTCTCTCCCCTCCTTCTTCACCTCTTCTCACTTTTGTCCTGAGCTGGAGTAGCTTTCTCTTCTACTCACAATGGAGCCGCTCTGGAGGCCTGAGGCTCCGTGGACATGGCGCACAAGTAGTGCAAGGAATTTTTAAGACCAGACTCTTGAGGGAGGAAATGACCAAACTCGAGAACTCATCCAGTGCTGGTTGCTTCAACCTCCAAAGTTCACCTGATGGTGAAAAATAAAGGCAGGAGGAGATAAAAAAAATTTTCAGCCAACAATATTTCCTTTCCATTACAGAATCGTCAACACTGGACTTTGGATTTAAAGGTTGTGAGTTCAAATCCCAGCCAGACCAACCTGTCACTCCTGGGCTCCTGAGCAAGGCCCTTAACCTCAAAGCTGCTCAGTTGTTGAGATAAAATGTAAGTCGCTCTATAAGACATCAGTAGTTGCACTGGTTTTAGATCTCAAAAGTTCTAACACTCCAAAAGTTTTTTATTTCTCGCACACTGTTTACCAGGAACGTTTGCAGAAATCCATCAAATATGGAGACAAATACTGGTCTCGCTACACACTCCAGACTTGGCTCAGCTAGCTAGTGATCTATGACATGAAGACTTTGTTGGCACTGATGAGAGCTGAGAGAACTGGCCCGACTGAAGGACTAAAGCGCCGCTGCATCGCCATCTTTAAATGGAGTGAGCATGCCAGAAAACAAACAAAATAAATACAGTTAAAAAGTCAATCTGTAAGTCATTTAGGGTATTTCTTTTCTTTGAGAACATTAAGGAACACCTAAAAGAAAGCAGCTTGCGTCTCGTGGAGGAATCGGCTTCGTGAAAGCAGCTGGAGTATTTTCCATGTGCTGGCTGTTGACAAACTTCCAAAAGAACAAAAAAGCCCCAAAGAACAATAAATCTACAGAGACACGCTTCTACTTGCTCGCATTCAGAGCTCACCAGCGCCCACAAAAGAGCCGTTACACTTCTCCTCTGGCTCACTCTAATACGCCCCATAGAAGGAATGATATCACACAGGCAATGGGTTTATCAGAGGAAACAACCGATCCACAGTTTCATTCTGTCAATGCTAAACACAGAAATCCCTATTGATTCCACAGCTATGAAACTAAATATATAAAAAAGCTGCTCTTTTCAGCGTTTGCAGCAGCGTGAAATGTGATCGGGGCTGAGCGATCGGGCTGCACATGCCGAAGCGCTGAGGTAGGAACTGTGTCCTTGACTAGGAAAATAAGGGAGAATGGGGAAGGAAATAAAACAGAGAAGGGAAGGAAAGAAATAAGGAGAGTATAGAATGGAAAAACAAGAAAGAGGAGAAAGGATTTGGAAAGAGAGAATAGGATGAGAGAATGGAAAAAGAAATGAAGAGACGAGACGAGAAGGAAGGAAAAAAGATGGAAGAAGAGAGAAATAAATTGGAAAACAAAACAGTCTTTAAAGGTACGAATCTGAGAAGAAAAGAACAGAGAAGAGAAAAGAAGAGAAGTAATGAGATGAGAAAAGACAAGAAGAGAAGAGAAGAGAAGAGAAGAGAAGAGAAGAGAAGAGAAGAGAAGAGAAGAGATTGTTTGCTTTACGACCTTTGTGGAGCTTTAACACACACACACACACACACACACACACACACACACACACACACACACACGGTCACGGGGGTTTACTTGGTTACTTGGTTTATTTCTTTGAGTGTTTCTTGCCAGAGGACAGAAGGGACAGTTATGTGAAACACACATCTCTGCATCACTGCTTTTCTTCTCGTTTTTTTTTTCCAATCCACAAACTTCCATTTAAAATAAATCTCCTCCAGCTACTGGACCTCCGGTTGTCATCTCGGATAATTCACGCGTGTGTGCGTCTTCGTACAGATGGACAAAGGCAGGTACAGAAAAAAAAAACTTCCAAAAATAGGCTGGAAGCCGTGTGCCGTTGCCATGGAGAGTCGCGTGTTGCCAGGGCGATGGCGTATTTCTCTCCCGCGCTAATGGCCTGTCCTTTTGCCAGGCAACAAATAGCCTCGTGATGCAACTGCACCTGTCTCCGCCACGACGTGTTACCATGGAGGCGTGCCTGTTGCTGTGGCGACCATCACGCTCATAACCATGCAAGGGCAAACGTGTGCAGGAGGACTCAGAGGGCCAGATGTTTTACCTGCTCTCTCTCTCTCTCTCTCTCTCTCTCTCGCTCTCTCTCTCTCTTTCTCTCTCTGATACTGGATGGTTAGTGTGTTAAGGAATGTGGATCTGCCTGAGCCTGTCTTACACATCCTCCTTTAATCAATCTCTCTCTCTCTCTCTCTCTCTCTCTCTCTCTCTCTCTCTCTCTCTCTGAGGAGTTGGAGCAGTACCCAGTACCCAGGCTGCCACAATGGCTGCCTGCCCAAATCCAAGCACTGGCTGAAACAGCCGGCTTTTCCAATTGCATTTACTCTCATTTTCTCACCCAAAAACCCGTAGTGACGTCGGCCAGAAACAGCCAAAGCACAACCAAAAGAATTCAACATCAGAGAAGATAATCATCAGCAAACTGGGTCTTTTATTCTGTTTTTTTTTTTTCTTTTAGTAAATAACTGTTCAGTATCTGTTCTTCTTAAGTATTTGTTCTGTACACAAGCAGTACCACATCTGTATGAGGTCAGTACCAGTTTAGACTCAGCTTAGTATCTGTTTAATATTAGATCAGTATCAGGTCAGTACCGGATCAGTATCAGGTCAGTACTGGATCAGTATCAGGTCAGTATCTGCTTAATATTAGATCAGTATTAGGTCAGTACTGGATCAGTATCAGGTCAGTATATGTTTAATATCGGATCAGTATCAGGTCAGTATCTGTATAATATTGGATCAGTATAGGTCAGTACCATGTCAGTATCAGGTCAGTATCTGTTTATTATTGGATCAGTATTAGGTCAGTACCGGATCAGTATCGGATCAGTATCGGATCAGTATCAGGTCAGTATCTGTATAATATTGGATCAGTATCAGGTCAGTATCTGTATAATATTGGATCAGTATTAGGTCAGTATATGTTTAATATTAGATCAGTATCAGGTCAGTACTGGATCAGTATTAGGTCAGTACTGGATCAGTATCAGGTCAGTATATGTTTAATATTAGATCAGTATCAGGTCAGTACTGGATCAGTATTAGGTCAGTACTGGATCAGTATCAGGTCAGTATATGTTTAATATTAGATCAGTATCAGGTCAGTACTGGATCAGTATTAGGTCAGTACTGGATCAGTATCAGGTCAGTATATGTTTAATATCGGATCAGTATCAGGTCAGTATCTGTATAATATTGGATCAGTATTAGGTCAGTACCAGGTCAGTCCCAGGTCAGTATATGTTTATTATTGGATCAGTATCAGGCCAGTATTGAATCAGTATCAGGTCAGTATATGTTCAATATTGGATCAGTATTAGGTCAGTACCGGATCAGTTTTAGGTCAGTACCGGAATAGTATCAGGTCAGTATCTGTATAATATTGGATTAGTACTGGATATTATAATGTACAGGAAAACAGCATGAGTGCATTATAATTTGTACAATATTTTTTCAGTAAATAAATCTAAGTAATAATAAACGAAGGTCAGTTAAAAGCTGAAGGATGCAGTACAGAGTGTGTGTGTGTGTGTGTGTGTGACTCAGCTGATTTGCGTGAAAAGCTATAAAAAGCTTCATTCTGCTTCCTGTGAGCCGCAGTGGCCAGATAAACACTTTATTACACGCTGTTACATGCCGATCTGCCATCTGGCCTGAGAGCAGGAGAGGAAGCCGAGACCCTGTGTGTCCTCTACATACGGGCGAACGTGCGCTCGCACACACACACACACACACACACACACACACACACACACACACACACAAACACAAATCATATGATCACACTAGACACGCCTGATCACAAAGACAAGTGCAATTGAAATGAAGGACTGAATAACAAAACCACTTACAGTGTGCTGCTCTTATTTCAAATCAAAACCTAAATATATATAGAGTGGCTTCTAATTCTGGAGTGTTAACAACTTCTCAGTGGTGCTCACACACACAAACACACACACACACACACACACACACACACACACAAACGTGCTGACAACCTCTCTAGGGCTTATTATAGTGGGAATCTGTAATGAACATTTATGAGATAAGACTTGAAGGTCGTGTCAGCGTCGTGTTATCTTCAGGAATCTACCTGATGTGAAAATAAATCTTATGACACAGCGCTCTGTGCTTTCCAGTAGTTGACCTCATTCACTACTGGTTTGTCGAACGGTGGGGAGTTTTGCGTTAAAGTTGCGGCATTTTGCATCCAGCAAAGATGAATATTAAAAAAGCAGAAGAAAGTAGAATGTTTCAAAAATGTATTGCTTTTTGTACAAGAAACAGACTGTTTTACTATTAAATCAAATTCTTAGATTTGTGTCAATTCAGTATCAGATCAATATGTGTTTAAAATTGGATCAGTATCAGGTCAGTACCGAATCAGTGCCAGGTCAGAGTCTGTTCAGTTCAAGGTCAATATCAGTTCAATAGCAGATTAGTATCTGTTAAATATTGGATCAGTATCTGTTTAATATTGGATCAATATCAGGTCAGTACCAGATCAATGTTAGGACCGTTTTAGTATCTGTTTAGTACCAGATCAATATGAGTTTAATATTGGATCAGTGTCAGGTCAGTACCAGATCGATGTCAGATCAGCATCAGTTCAGGACCAGATTAATATCAGTTAAGTATTGGATCAGTATCAAGTCAGTATTGGATTCAGTATCAGGTCGGTACCAGTGTCTGAGTTTAAAGTTTAAATTCCACAGTAAAAGATCTCTGTACTGGGATAAGTAATGTTAAGTAAAGTGAGGGATCTGTGCAGGATCTCTGCACAAACAAAAAAAAAAACCTTGAGCTTATTGTTGAAGGGGGCGTGGCTTCAGCATAAGAAGGTCAGAAACGCTGCCCTAAAGCCTGCAAAAGTGACGTTTCGCCGACACGCCTTTTCGAACGCTGCGCACGTGTGCAATGTGACTTGTATGACGTGATGGTATCGGTGTTCTAATGCTAGTGCTCTCCAACACGTTTTCGAGTGTATTGATAATTGCGGGAATAAATCGAGCGACGTTGGACCGAGTGAATCGTTCCATCTCACACACTTGAGCGGTTAAAAGCAAGCAGACGCGTTCGCTCGATCTAAATGAAATGAAGCGGTTTAGAACCACGGCGCCGAGCTCGTCTGTCTGAGATCCGCCCGGCCTTTCTACGCCTGCACACGCTGGCGCTAACGGAACCTGTTAGCAACCTGAGAGAGTATGAGAACGAGGGAGAGAGAGAGAGAGAGAGAGAGAGAGAGAGAGAGAGAGAGAGAGAGAGAGAGAGAGGAAAAATCGAGAGGGGAGAGAGGTGTGAGGATCAATATCTCTAGCAAGGCACTTGCTTACCTTTGATATGCCTGAGGAGAGGTGGGAGGCGTGGTGAACACTTGGGAGTAGGGATGATAAGGCGTCTTCTTCAGCGCCTGGATGAGATTGTGTCTGTATTCCGGGTCTATGCACCACAGGGAACCCTTCCCGATACTCTGCACAGAGGAAGACAGAACAGTTCAAACGCTATCCGTCAGTACACACTTACCACTACAGGCACGACTTGTAAAGAGACTAAAGACTTGTCAGGAGCCGAGGAGAATATTTGGTCAAGATTTCAGGGTTTTTATTCTCTCCATGTATCCCGTAGTATCTGAAGCACTTATAGTCTGTAACGTTCATTTTTCTTCACATAGTCATCTTCCAGGCTTAAATACCATTAGCTAAGAAGAGTGAAACTAGCTTGGCTTGATTGTTGACTCAGGCCACGTCCACATTAATACGTTTTTGTTCGAAAATGCATATTTTTTCATTTTCATTTTTTGGTTTTCATTTTTATATCGAGCTCCACCCTGAAAAGGTTTTCAGTCAGCGAAAGTGAATGAATTTAAAAACGCCATTTTCCCATCGCTGTGGACTGTAAAAACAGAGGCTTTTCGCAAACCGTGGCGTTTTTTTTTTTTTTTTTGTTCACGTGACCAACTCAGCCGCTTTATCAACTTTTCAATATCCGGAAAGTAAACAAACAAACGTCGGGTCGGAAATGACGCAGGGCGACACGTCTTACATTTTGCTCATGAGCAGTACAGGAACGTTAGCATTTTTAGACGTTTTGTGGGGTAACAACTTTTGGGAAATGATTGATAGTGGACGCAGAGCGTATTAGACAAAAAAAAGACTTAGAACAGATCCAGTATGTATATATAATAAAGGCACTATGCTAGCTTGGCGTAATTGATCATTTGTAAAAAAAAATGGAAAAAGGACAAATTTCTTGTGACATCAAGTTCATTACAGCGTCCTTGGAAAAACAATCGTTCGTGACCACATTTGTAAATTAAGTGACCTCATGTGGGGTCGCGACCTATAGATCTGGACCAACACCGTGTAAACAACGTGGCTAATCCTGCCAGATTCGGGTTTTATTAGCGTCCAAAAAGTTTTGTATTTTGCTACTGTTCTGCACGGATTTTTATTTTATTTCGCTGTATTCAGCTATTAACCTAACAGGTCTGTGACTAACTCACTACACTTCCATCAGTGATCCATCAGATTAATTAGACAGAGTGCTGATTCCCTAAATTAAGTTCATTACGGCTTCCTGGGAAAAGCGACCTTTTGTGACCCCATTTGTAAAACGAGCGACCTAGAGAGCGCGAGGTCACGACCTCTAGCTTGTGAACCCTGGAGTAAAGTGATTGTAGATCAGATATTTGTGTAACAGAGATTAACCTGCAATCACCAGCCAATCAGAAGCAAGATCTTACTTACAGCAACAGGAAGTACCGCGTTCATAAATGAGATTGTCGGTGTCTTTTATAAACGTTTCACAGCTAAATTCTTTCACGAACAAATCAAATGCTACGCAAATATAATAAACACACTACATACTGTAGGTTTACACAGGACCAAATTAATACTAAGATTACTAAAAAATATATACCTTATATGTAATTTAATTCAGAAAACTGATTTCTTTTCCAACTCGGATTCCAGGCTTTGACATTTGTTACTGGATCTGATATCCAATTAATCGGAACCACTGTTATCAGTTTGATAATAATACCGGATCAACACCACATGTAGCATGAAAACACATGTTCAGTCTGAGTAGCAACTACTGTTATTATAATGAACAATACAGAATGAGCTTGATCTCTTCACTCTTCAGACAGACAAATAGACATGTAGCCAACAGACAGACTGACAGACAGACAGGCAGACAGACAGACAGACAGACAGACAGACAGACATAAAGGCAGACAGCCAGACAGGCAGCTCTCTGATCCGCCATGTGATGCAGATTGACAGCGCAGAATCAGAGTAATGTTAAACTGTGAACAACTCTGTTCCCAAAATAGTTACGATTTTGCTCTAGAAAAAAAGTACAAGACGATTCGACTTCCCATACACCTTCACAAAAAAAAAGAAAAGAAAAGAGAAAAGGATTTCTGTGTCAATGGCCCAATTCTCTGCTCCATAAAAAAAAAATTAAGTGGCAAACAATATAAAAATGCAATAACCAAACATCAACTCATCACACAAAACCCAACATGCAAAACAGACGAAACTGTGTGTGTGCGTGTGTGTGTGTGTGTGTGTGTGCGTGTGTGCGTGCGACCTGTTTAACACACTCAGCGCTTTCTAAAAGTAGCCAAAGATGATGCACTTGAGAGACAATTTCATTTTGCGGCTCTGATCTGAGGAGAGGAAAAAGGCTGGAAAGAGATGCACTGATGACGAAATCTGAAGCACTTTATCGATTATAGACGGGCTGATTGGAGGAAATGATGGGTTTGGTTTTGTGACCATTAGTAAGAGGACAAGTGACTGGTTAATAATGACGAAAAGTTCACGTGAAAACGTACTATAATCTGGGTTTGATGTGCTATGGGAAATTCCCAAGGCAAAAAAAAAATTGTGTTTAATATAATATAAAGCGTAAGATAGAAGTGTTGAAGGCTACCGGAGGGAAAAAAATCCCCTCTATGATAAGCTTAGACAGCACTTAATATTACATCTATCTGAAAAAAAAAACCTTTTAGCCAAAGAGACCCATTTCCTTCCGTGGTGTTGTAAAAAGCGTGTATTTTTAGGTCACACTCACACTGTCTGCCTAATTAAGCTGTCAACTTCCCATCAGCCCTTTTTAAACCATATCTGGGCTTAATGCAAGAGCACATGACACCATGAAATTCAATCGTGAAACATGTAATATGGAAAAACTGGTGGAGGTAAAAACATTTAGATGGTTTAAAATGCAAGGGAATGGAATCAGGTAAATATTTTCAATAATGAGACCAAGGAAACAAAAAGAAGAGCTGATAGTGATCTGAAGTTCGAAAAAGTGAAAAGGGGGATTCATTTGTTTGTTAGGTAAAGTCAAAGCATGGCGTATTGGCACATGCATCTTTATCTCTGCGGCTTTGGGTGAAAAACGTCAGGATTAAACAAAGACAATCAATTCTAATTAGCGACGGATCATAAATCGGGGGGGCTGAAAAGAAAAAAGCGAGACGATTTCTTTTTTCATTGTTTCATTAATGGTTGATTGTCATTGTATTCATTCAATAAGACGTAAACAAAAAAAAATGTGTCTGTCGTGGGTGAAGGCTGTGTGTTTAGAAAGTCATTAAAAAAAATAAAAAGGGAAAAAAAAAAAAAAACCCTGAAGCAAGGACACGGCTGTCCCAGGAGCGAACGATATTACAGACATCCGGCGAGTCGGATTATTCATATTCGCCTCCCACTGAAGACTCTGCACTGGGCTAAATTTCCAAATGTTCAGTAATCAGGAAAAATCAATAGGTTTTTAGAGCACTTTCCCTCTTATTTATTTTCATCTCCTGACAGCTGCTGTGTGGGTCTGAAGGCCAGCTCAATGGCACGAGTCAATAGAGTCTCCAATCAGAGAGGGAGGGGAAAAAAAAAAAAGAGAGGGAGAAAGAAATACATGGATTACACTGGTTTCCAAGGCAACAGGCGATGGAGGAGTGTGTAAAGGCTGTTTGATAGTCTTGGCAGAAGAATCATTCATTCTGGAGCTCTGAAGACTTCGTTCCCCCCCGAAATCACGTCAGGTTTTTCGGCAGATTTTTTTTTTTACTATAAAATGTGAATATTCGCAGTTCGGTAGCGATTGTTTGAGTGTGTTTAGCTATTAGGGTTGAGAAAAGCGCCATGTGACAATGCTACCGCGCTACACTGTGCCGCCCTCTGCGATCCATCAGATCAATTGGACGGAGCGCTGATTCCCTAAATTAAGTTCATTACAGCTTCCTTGGAAAAGCGATCTATAAGCATGCGGTCGAGTCGCCCGACCACGCCGGGATAAATCAAGCAGTCTGAAATAACACCGCGACGCTCTCCTCTGAAACCCTCTGGCCATCAAGCGCTAATGACTAACCAGCGAACTCGCCTGACTTCATCTGGAATCATAGCACAGGATGAAAAAAATAACACTCAGGGTAAAAAGGTGACCTTGTACACGGATCGGCAAGGTCGTCTGGTCCAAATGTATCCCTGTGCTTGAGTCAGGAGATACCGGGGGGGTCCGTGATAACAGATTGAGTCTGTTTATAGTGTTGCATCAATCCTATTTTTGTCTTGTTCAGAGCGACTACGTACTAGTCCTCAAAAGAACCTAATTCTGCTCACGTGACACGAAAAGTAAACATGTAGCAAAAATTAAAAAAAATCTATCTATGCTAGTTTATCAAGCCAGTCGGTAACGACATCGAAATCTTTTTCCTACCTGTAATTCAGTAATCGATGTTCTTCAATCAAGCATTAGTGATGAAATACTGAATGCTGATAAAAGTAAGAAAGTTCAGTAAAGAATTTAATGTAATGTTACTGTACCTTGTGAAATCAGTGAAATCAGTTGTTCCTTTCTATTTACGAGGATAAAAACGTAACTGGTGAAACACATGGCGAGTCACCAATCAGGGTCGAGCGCATGCTCTGTTTTACACGTGTTCTGATCGGCGCTCGGTGCATCTACTGATCACCAACATACAGTTCAGCATCAGTTCAACATCAAGCAGAACATTTAGAGAGGAATAAATGATGAAGAAACTCCAGACTCGAACTCACCACAACACACGTGACCTCATTTACACGTTTTTATTGAAGAAGGTTTTGGGCTCATGATCATTTTAATAGAAATCAATCAGTCATTAATATCATTCTATTAATAGATCAGTGTGCTGAGAGTCACATTCGAGTCGTTTAAGTAAAGACGAATATTTCGGGAGTTTTATTTGACTGCACTGATTCAACTGCATGGTTTGAGAACTTGGTCCACTGCTGCTCTTCCCTCAGGATCACTATACTCAACAATGCTGGAGTTTTTGAGTTGAAACACTGAGACGAGGAGCTTTGAATGAAAGGATGGAATGAAAGGCTGAGGTCTGAATGATGGAGCGCAGGTGTGAGCTCATCAGGCCTGATGATTCGGACGAGTTCGTCAGTGTGGGTCGAAAAAGAGGTTGGAAGCGCACCGTCTGTCCTTTTCAATCCGGGATTTGTTTAATCGGAGCGTAAAAAATATTGACTGCGAAAAAGAAACAAGAATGAAAGGGTGATATTTAATTACCTGTGGAACGTAATCCTAATTAAAGAGGATTCCCTTTCAATGCGGGGACATGAAAGCGAGCGATGACATGATAAACGGAGACAAGGCCTGTGCCGGAAGGACAGAGTCTGAGTCAGTCAGAGTGGGTAAATGTGTGTGTGTGTGTGTGTGTGTGTGTGTGTGTGTGTGTGTGTGTGTGTGTGTGTGCATGCCTGTATCACAGGGCAGCCAGATCGAGTCCCACTGAGTTGCAGTCCCTCTAAATCACACACTCGCAAGCCTCCGTGGTCTCGCTTGGCGTACATGAATCATGTTTGTTCTGACACATTCGCCGCATGCTGCGATTATACCAAAGCAATATGGCCTCCCCCACGAGCTCAGCATACGGCCCAGAGCCACCCTGAGCCGCTTCCTCGACCGGGTTTCTGACTCGAGTCTGTCAGACGCAGGTTCCCTAACTCGCCCAGGAGCTCATGTTTTTTGGTCTATACTTTAGTTTCAAACTGACAGACAAAAATATCATGGAGGACGTGCAGGGTAGTCTAAATGACCTCGCCGTTGCATAACTCTCTGGGTTATTTCAGTGTTTGTGTGTGTGTGAGAGTTGGTGTTTGAGTGTGTGTGGGTGAAGCACTAATAATGCTGAGTACAGGGTCTGTAAAAGACCAGCCTAATGACACACCGGTGCTGGTTCTGCTGAGCTAATGTGCTCCGAATCCCCATGACAAAAAGATAAAAATAAAACAGATGATTTAAGTGCAGAGGCAGCGAGCCCTGGTCAGTTCCTCACCAAGAATAAACGTGTGTGTGTGTGTGTGTGTGTGTGTGTGTGTGTGTGTGTGTGTGTGTGTGTGTGTGTGTGTGTGTGTGAGAGACGAGTAAAATAAAAGTACATTAAAAACTACAGGTCTTGTTATAGACTTAAATATTAAGAATTTTTGTAGTTTTCTATACAAATGAAGCATTTTGGACTACACTAATCCAGATATGTTGAAAAATGCCCTTTCCACCTAAAATCTCACCATCCACACACAATCAACACTGTCGTTTTCAATCGTTTTTCTAAAAGTCGCTCATCAACACTGCAACTTCTAAAATATTTCCGCCCAACATTTATTTACTTTCCGGCTCTTTAAACTTCGCAGCAATGTCGAGGAAAGCCGTCACATGACAAAAAATTAATTATCGTTTCCAAAAAACGGCGAAAAACCGCAAAAAAACGGCGTTTTCCGCTTAGTCCGCTTTAGAGAGTGTTAAAATGCTACGTTTTTTTAATTTACTAAAAACTCAGGAAGACAAAACAAATAGAAAAAGTAAAACAGCTCTTGGAATTGTTTTGCCAATGATGACTAAATCATTTGGACATCGTTGAAAGTCCGGATCGCTTTTTACCACTGTATAACTGACCGTTTATTCCACTCACAAAGGCAAACAAGTATCAGAAGGTACAGTAGTAGTGAACGGAATAACTCGGGTCTGGTCGTGATTTATATCGCTGTAACAAAACAAAATAAAACTTGAATAAATAAATAAAAAATCGCAGACGTCCCTGCTGTGCCTCGAGGAGCTTTAAACCGTGAGCGGAAAAAAAAAACGATTATTTCTGTGGCTTTACTTTTTATAGTGTATGAAATCTGCCATTCTGAGCTCGTTACAGGATTATCCGATCATTCATTTCAGATTTCTGTGTAAACGTCTGGACTTTAAACTGAGACCTGAATGATTCTCACACACACACACACACACACACACACACACACACACACACACACACACACAGCTGTGTATTCCAAACTGATCACTTTGTCACATGGTGGCCTGTTATGTCACTGGCAGACTTTGCCCTGGATGAGGAGAGTCATCTCTGTCTCGCTGCTATTAGCTGTAATTTTCTCTTCATCTCTTTTCTCACTGTCTGAAGGACTGCTCTCTGATTGGCTGTCAGCTCTGGACTGTGTACTGGAATAAACCAGCGATCTAAAGCGTGTTCTGTGATGTAGGACATTAAGAGATGCTTACGATTGGGACTTTCTGACGGATCCGAGATACATTATTAATAACCAGGACTTATCACTAATTAAAGAACAATGTCCTTAACCTCTCTCAATACCTGCAGCTTCTCACATCATAAAGACCTCCTGTCCCTGTCTGAAAACATCTCCATGACACTAAAGACTATTTTCATTAATGCTAAATAATCACCTACTGAACTTTAACCTTTCAATTATGTACCAGATCGCACACATGTATTTTATATTAAATTATTTCTGTAGAAAAAAGCAAAGAAAGAAAGAAAGAAAGAAAAAAAGAAAGAAAGAAAGAAATCTGACCAATAAGAATCCTTTGATTTTTATGCTACAAAACTCCAGAAAGGTATTCTAAGTCAAAAGATATAATTTATAAGACGGAAGGAAGGAAGGAAGGAAGAAGATATTCTGATGTAAAATGCCGTCTGTCTCACACACGTTTGATTACTGTAAAAGACGGCTTCGCATTTCCTCCCAAAAATAAAACAGGTTTTATCCCCGACTGGGTGACAACCAGACTGACCGAATCAGAGCGGTTTTCTCTCTCACACACAGATGCTGAGAATTGAGGATGCGAAGACTGAGCGTGAGCAGTGAAATAGGAAGTGGAGAGAAGCTGCTGACACACAGCTCGAGAGGAGGAAGAGGAGGAGAAAGAGGAAGAGGAGGAGGATGAAGAGAACGCAGAGACGCTGTATTGATCAGGTCAGACTGCTGTGTCGGCACATTCACTGACCCACAGTAACCCAATGGAACAGTCCAAAAAAAGGAGAGGGGGAGTTTACTTTCTTTCCCCCTACCCACTTTTTAACATCTGTTTGTGCTCATCAACAGCTGGATAACCAACATGCTAGTGAGCAGCTGGGCTTGATCCCAAATCACCACAGCGCTGTATATAAAAAAAAAAAAAGGGGGGGGGGGGGAAATAGAG
>MU570271.1:5020315-5047815 GCA_024362625.1 Silurus asotus
GGGGGGGGGGGGGTGTCTGAGAAGAAAAAATGGACAATAATTTGTCTTCAATAAGCACTTTATCCTGGATGGAGGTGAATCTGATTAGATAGATAGATAGATAGATAGATAGATAGATAGACAGACAGACAGACAGACAGACAGACAGACAGACAGACGGATAGACAGAGGGGATACACACAGAGAAAGGAAAAGTTTCATTCACAGGACACACACACACACACACACACACACACACACACATATACACACACATGCACATACTGTATATCTCCAAAAACAGATATACCGTGCATAGTAGGAGAAGGAGAGAGAGAGAGAGAGAGAGAGAGAGAGAGAGAGAGAGAGAGAGAGAGAGAGAGAGAGAATCCGGGAGACCTTTTTACTCCATTATGTTAAACACACCTCTGTGAATAATTGAGAGGAAGTGAAGCGAGTGATGTAGCGGACAAGCAGCAAGTCATCAGTGCGGGTGAAGTGACGAGCTCGTGATTTAGCGTCAACACCACCGCCAAGCATTTACCTGCGCTCTCATGTAACCTCTGTTACCCTGGCAACCGGAACAACATGGGAAACCATACATTACACAGACAAGTTGTCAGAGGCCGTGGCATTAATACACCCCCTCTCTTTCTCACACACACACACACACACACACACACACACACACACACACACACACGTTCCACTTCCAGTCCTACAAACACACACAGAGTTCCCTGCAGGTGAGTGTGTCTTCGTAGGGATCTGATCTGCCTGTAAAAAGTTCCGAACTCTGGTTCAGGTTCACACTGTGTGTTCGTGGAAACGTGTGAAGGCAACCAGCACAACGACACGTCCACCATATCGCCAGCCGTCCAGATGAAAAGGTGACGGTCAGAGAAATAGTGGTGTTTACCCTAGAGTGTTGAAGATGTAAAAAAAAAAAAGGTGGCGTGTTTCTCAATCCCGTCTCATCTCAGAGGAAACTAATTAGGCGTCGTTCCTCTACAAACCCTGGAGACCTGCGCCACCGCCGAATGTTTACTTATTTACTCTTTTATTTAGCTTCTTTAATTTGCCTCTCGCTGCTTCAATATGGAGCGTGTTGCGTGAATACATAACACATCCGCTGCGTGTGCGGAAACGAAACTCATTTCGTCTGGTGTGTTAATTATGTAGGCCAATGAGGCCATGCAAATAAAAGCCAAAGTTGAAATTAATAAGCGTGTAGATAAAAACCTCACCATGTCTTTAAATATCGCGTCGTTTCATCACACGATTAATTTTATTGTGACGAAGAAACAAAGTAGCGGCGATACCGAGCCCAGATACTGACCCGGAAGCCCGAAGCATGAAGGAAGTAAAAAAGAAAGAAAGAAAGAAAGACAGACAGATGGAAAGAAGGAAAGAAGGACAGACAGACAGACAGAAAAAAAGAAAGGGAAAAGAAAGAAAGAAAGAAAGAAAGAAAGAAAGAAAGAAAGAAAGAAAGAAAGAAAGAAAGAAAGAAAGAAAAACATTGGGGATTACGGAAACGAGTGTGGTGTTTTTGTGAATGATGTGTCTGAAGTGGTTTATATCTAATCAGTCAAAATGCAGGTACGAATATCAGCTCAGAGACACAAACACCAGCAGACCCCTGATCCTCCACACACATAAACACCAACAAGATTGAAGGAAGTGTTTTTCTTTAACAAAAAATATATTAAATAAAAGTGTGTCTACCAAACAGACTGTAGAAATTTAGTCATATCTCGAAAAATCTATAAATCTCGTAAAAAAGTATAATAAAACACAGATCTTAAAAAGATCAGAAATTTAGATATTTCAATACTTCAGAGAGGTAAAGAGAAAGATGTTGCAGATCTCATATAATTAAAAGTTTTAAATGGTGTGTGTGTGTGTGTGTGTGTGTGTGTGTGTGTGTGTGTGTGTGTGTGTGTGTGTGTGTGTGTATGATGGGTGAGGGGCCGAGACTTTCAGCCCACCCAGCCGCCTTAACATACACATGCACACACACATGCACACACACATGCACACACATGCACGAGCATGCACGAGTACACTCGCAGCAGTTTCTCTGTTGCTACAGCAACATGTGTGTGTGTATGATGGGTGAGGGGCCGAGACTTTCAGCCCACCCAGCCGCCTTAACATACACATGCACACACACATGCACACACACATGCACACACATGCACGAGCATGCACGAGTACACTCGCAGCAGTTTCTCTGTTGCTACAGCAACAGCTTACTTTCCATGTCAACTGCAAAGCTGTTTCTATGACAACGCATACACACAAAAAAAAAATCTTTGCACCGCAGCCGCAGACCAGATGGCAGTGTGAGAGTCACGTGGATCGGCTTTACTGTTCCCGACCGGCAAACAGACAGTCTCTCACACACACACACACACACACACACACACACACACACACAGTATAGAGACGTGCTGATTGGACCACATTTTCTCACTGCTTTGTATTTATTAGGCTATTTTCGTTGTTATTTTTAATCATCAGAAGTCGCCCGGGCAGATGTGGGCGGAGCTTGGAATTGTTCCTCCATTTTGGTAAGGAACTATTCTGAAAGAGAGGCGTGTCCGTGTCCGTGTCCGTGTCGGTTATTGGCGTTTTTGGGCCGACGCAGCTACAGAACGCGGATCGTCAGTGACGGCGCACCACGGCGCATAAAATACTGATTAATCAAGATAACTAATTAAAAGACCACGTAGACCAGATGCCCAACTGGTTTAAACATAAATAAAACTCGCATGATCTATTCCCCAAAAGCCATTTTCCACATTAGCGTAAATGAAATTCTTCCATTTCAGCCAGCGGAACAGTGTGATGCTTCGCAAGATCGCTCGAAAATCTCATTTCCGGGAAAGACAGATGAGTAAATTGGTCATTTTAAAGGAGCGCTGTAGCCGCTATCGCACGTTGTGTTTTGTATGTACACATATGGCACAGAATCACACTGATATTTAATGCAGCCAGATGTTAATTAGTGTAAAACAGTCGCTGTCGAACAGCTGAGATTTATCTTCAGGAGAAACGTGCAGTGAAACACTGAAGGCACTGTCACCTCCAACAAAGTGTGTTAAAAACCACGATATAAACACTGTCTGATCTACTAAAATCCAATCAGGTATAAAAAAGAAACAAACAAACCAACTAACCATCTAACAACCTAACAAACAAATAGGGTAAGACAGAAGGATGATAAGAAAAAAAGAAAGAAAGAAAGAAAGAAAGAAAGAAAGAAAGAAAGAAAGAAAGAAATATAGAAAGAAAGAAACAAACAACAAAGAGATAAAAAGATGCTTAGAAAGAAAGAAACAAAATAAACAAAGAAGGCAAGAAAGAAACAAACAAACAAACAAACAAACAAACAACAAAGAGATAAAAAGATGATTAGAAAGAAAGAAACAAAACAAACAAAGAAGGCAAGAAAGAAAGAAAGAAAGAAAGAAAGAACGAAAGAAAGAAAGAAAGAAAGAAAGAAAGAAAGAAAGAAAGAAAGAAAGAAAGAAAGAAAGAAACAAACAAAGAAACAAACAAAAAACAAACAAAAAACAAACAGATAAAAATATTATTAGAAAGAAAGAAACAAAACAAACAAACAAACAAAAGAAAGAAAGAAAGAATGTGATGACATCATTAACACCTCAGCCAATGCTTTGGCCAGAAAACCCTCCTGTTTATAAGCAACAGTCCATTTAGCTCCGCCCCTAAATACCACTCAATAAGGAGAAACAGTGCACACACTCCACTTCAAAGGGCATTAACAATGGTAAATTATTCGTTCTAACTCCGCCCACTTGCTACACTTATTTCTCTCTGCATCGTGCTGCTGTGTTTTTTCAGAAGGTAATCATTCAGAAGGACATAAAGGCGAGTTATAATAAAAGTATTTTGGTTACGAGACGCTGGAAGCCTGCAGCCTGGTGGTTAAATGAAGAGCCTCCCAGGCTGCAGGGGTTTTTCTTTTCTCCCACACCGGCCTGAAAGATTGATGTGGCATGTCGGATGCGGCGAGTGCGCCCTTACCTGACTCCTGTCTTTGTCCACTTTCTTAAAACATTTATTGAGCGAGAGGTTGTGCCTGACGGAGTTCTTCCACCCGGTCGGGGCGTTGGCGAAATAGGGGAAGTGCTCGAGAATCCAGTTGTAAATGTCTTTGACGGGCAGCCTCTTGGAGGGCGCGTCCTCGATGGCCATGAAGATGAGGCAGCTGAAAGAATACGGCGGCTTGCAGTTGGGGTTGTGCTTGGCATCGTAGGCCAGGTCCGAGGTGGCCGGGGAAGGAGGCGGGTCGTCGTCAGGCTCCTGCACGGGGCTCACGCTCCTCAGCACCGGGTCGCCGAAGCTCGTCAGCAGGTTCTTGCTCTCGTGCAGCCAGTTGAGATTGGTCAGCTCTTCGTCCTCTGCGCCCGACTTCTCCAACTTGATGGCCGGCACGGGCAGTGCCAGCTCCAGATCGTCGTCTTCGCACAGCGCCCGAGTGATCGAGCCCACCTGGTACAGCTGGCTCAAGCCGCTCGCCACGCTCACCCCGGAAGCTTCCGGCTTCTTGCTGGGAGGCATGACCGGACCCATTTAGACCAAGGCTCCTGTAGGGAACACAGAGATAGAAAAATAAGTCATTCCCCTTGTGACACCTAAATGAAGTTGTCTAAAGCCTGGCCGAGACTTCCTCTCTGGTTTAAACTTTAACCTTCACTTTTCACAAACCTCTGCTTCCAAAAAAAATTCTCTTTTTTTTTATTTATTTTTTTAGTTTTGTTTATGTGGAGTGTCGACTGTACGAATCCTGTTGAATAAGTTGTTGCTATAGAAACTGTAATGTATTAGACGAGCACATATATACTAAACATTTTCTAATTGATCAGCATCGTTCCTGATTTTTTCCCCATTTTTCGTGATTATAAACTTCACTCTCCTGCAAAGTCCCTTGATTTTAGTGCAAGTCTGCGTGGATTTGTGCTCGTTCTGCTATGAGAGCATTAGTGAGATCCTCTAGTGATGCAGTGATATCGAGAAGGCTTCAGAGACAGATTTATCTTAAAGGTGTTCATTGGGATTTGAGGAGGTCAGGGTTCTGTGAAGGACACGAACGCTTTCACTCCAACCTTTACTTGATAGAAAATACACTTACGCAAAAATGTATTAAAACCTCCACCCTAAGTCAGCGCTAAGATCGGTGTCCATTTACAAACAAATTGGAAATTGGTATTGGGAACACTTTCACAGTATTAAAGCTTTACATTGCTTTAAAAAACATCTTAAAGGCAGAGCTTAATGAGGAACACACACACACACACACACACACACACACACACACA
Source organism: Silurus asotus (assembly GCA_024362625.1). NCBI lineage: Eukaryota > Metazoa > Chordata > Actinopteri > Siluriformes > Siluridae > Silurus > Silurus asotus. Next base: position 5,025,646 of record MU570271.1, read on the forward strand.
CGCACACACACACGCACACACGCACACTGCCGAAGAGATTTATGGATTGATAATAAAGACATTGCGCATGACTGAGATTCCTGTGTGCTCATGTTACGAGGGGGCGGCGTGAACAGGAGTTGACTTCCTGTCGGATAAACTGAACACGGCCTCGGAAACAAACACATGCGCACACTTACGCGCGCGCACATACATACATACACACAAACACAAACACAAACACACACACACACACACACACACACACACACACACACACACACACAAACACCATTAAGAGTTCCTTCACTCACAGTTCAGGAATGTGTAAAATGCTAGCATGTTGTCAGAGGTTTGTTCTTTGGGTAAACAGTAAGACAGACAGACGGACAGACAGACACATGATTAGACAGACAGACAAACAGATGGACAGACAAATGGACAGATAAACAGATATACAGGCAAACGGATTACCAGACAAAATGGAATGGCAGACAAATGGACAGACAGACAGACAGACAGACAGAAAGACAGATGGATAGACAGACAAATGGACAGACAAAGGATGGGCAGACAGACAGACTGATAGACAGACATACAGATGGGCAGGCAGACAGATAGACAAACCACCAGGCAGATAGATAGATGGATGGATGGACACACACACACACACACACACACACACACACACACACACACACACACACACACATTTTTATTTCATGCCACAAAAAAATGTGTAAATGCTCGAAAAAACATTTGCTCATTAATTCATTTATCACCAGGAAACACTTGGTCCAGGTCAGGATCAGATGCGGACTCGATCCCTGGAAGGCTGAGTGTGATGTAGAAACACACGCTGGATGAAATGCTGCTCCGTCACAGACACACCACAGACACACTGATGAAAACTCTCCACAGAAAGTCACATTTAAAGTTGATTGAATATATTTTTTTTTAAGTCTATCAGAGTTTTTCCATTAAAGCTGCCGGAGCCGATGGCGAGTCGGGACACGCATTTCTCTCTCTAATAACACACACCAGTCCTCCTACTTTCACTTCTGCTACCCAATAAATTGCTGAGAAAGCAGGAAAACACTCCGTGTCCTGATGTTATTAAAATGATTATTTGAAAAGTCGAATTAATTGATAATTTCTGTTTTAGAGCGAGTGCTTTATTACTATTACACTGCATCAACTTGGCCACTTTAGAGTCCAATTTCTCTTTACTTTATATCATAGAATTTAGTTTACAACTACGCTTAGTGTTGTGCACAAGAGTTCTCATCTTACAGTAGTCTTTCCATCCTGTCTGTCTTTTCTCCACTGATTTAAACCTAATAAGGCATAAAAAAGCAGCTGACACTGGAGACTCCTTTCATTAATAGTCTATAAACATCTGCTTAGATAAAAATCCTCATATTAATGAATATAATTTTTCAAACGCTCATGTGAAGCATCAACTAAACGATCCTGTGAATGAGCTATAGAAACCGCAATGTATTAGAACGAGCTCATGTACACTAATTAATCAACATTTTCTGATCGATAATCATTTGCATCATAGTGTGTCGTGAGAAAGGCGTAAGAACATGTATTACACTCGGAGGAACACGCTAATTGTTTGCTGATCAGCAGAAGTGACTACGGCTTTAACTGACGTCTATAAATCCCTGTAAAAGCCCACGGGCATGTTTTATCGGCGTTATCACTAAGATCCATTTCTGTGTGATGCGTCCGAGTCCTCGGGGCCCCTGGCGAAAAGAATTCAATCGAATCGCCCGTCGCGTTATAAGAATACGACAGCAGGAAGAGTCAGGAACCTTCTGAACCCTGTGTGGCAGCAAGACGGCGATCAGTTCGAGCTGATCGTAACGTACGGCTCTCTTCTCATCTCTCTCTCTTTTTATACATGAGTTCGTTAATGTGCAGGTTTACGGCACGGGATAATGCGTCTGCCTGAGAAAAAAAAACCCTATTGCGGCTCGACAATCGCTTCATAAAGGACGTATTTTTAAACATCGATTCTCTATTGACGTGAAAATGAGCACGCTCGCTCTCCTAACCCGAAACTGAGCTGACAATCTGTAAATGTTTCTTTCTGTCTTTTTCTTCCCCCCTTTCTTTCTTCAGACGCTCTTAAGAGCCTCGGCAATTTAGAGAGCAAAACAAACTTTATTTAGCTTCATTATGGCAAGACCGGAGCGCGAAACGCAAACAGTGGAATCATTCATGCGCAAAATCAATGCACTGCATCTTTCCAACGAGGAGCGCTGATGTAGCTTCGCCTGCGGGTGGGGAGCTGCGGTCCCATGAGTCTCTGCACCGAACATTATATTACAACTGACAGGAAAGTAATTTAATTGTGCCGTTGCTATGGCGACACAGGGCTCTGTTTGGGCTTAATTTACTGCCAACTGCATTCCGAGAGACTTCACGCATCATTCCTGACCAAATTTCCCTCTCTGAAGAGAAAAAAAAAAAAGCAGGTTGATGACGCTTTGCTGTTTGATGTTTTTGCGATAACGGTTATGAAGACCATGTAGATGCAGATGTGCTGATGCTGTAATGGTGTGTGTGTGTGTGTGTGTGTGTGTGTGTGTGTGGTGTGTGTGTGTGTGTGGGTGTGTGTGTGTGTGTGTGTTTGCTGAATTGGGTGTTAATGTAGGTGATGAGGTTCAACAGGAAATCAAACTCTCTCATTAGGAAGGGCCGAGACGGCGTGGAGTCGGTTGAAGGAGGAAGCAGGATGGTGGGCAGATTGGTGCCATTATGAACATCTCCTTTCATCTTCTCTGTGATAGATCGGGAGAGGGGAAAAAAAAAAACATTACGGCTCGTTCAGACGCCGCAGAAGATCAAGTGCGCTAAAAAAGACGAGGGCTTCAAGGAAGTCTTTCTGTGCATGAGGCTCTCTAATAACAATTTACCCCGCCTGAGAAAATCGACTCGGTTACTTATCACGGCTCAGCGCGTTACGGCACCGTGGGTATTTCCAATAAATGCACAACGGCGCAATTACCAGGAGTGTGATCGTCCCTGCTGCTTTAAGCCGTCATTTTGTTTGTGTTTATTCTCTGCTATTTCTTCTGATCTCCTTATCAATTACTATATTCTTGGATTTAGTCGTAATAAACAGGACTGTTCTGTTGTCGAGTGATTGCGCTGATAATATTCCAATTATTACTTTTCAGAAAGAGGAAAACAGCAGCACATGATACTAAAGGAGCACCTGGTGATTGATCAATGATCCTCGGCCGCCCACGACCCTGTCGCCGGTTCACCACTGTTCCTTTCTTGGAGCACTTTTGATAGACACTGACCACTGCAGACCAGGAACATCCCACAAGAGCTGCAGTTCTGGAGATGCTCAGACCCAGTCGCCTAAATGTAATCTCAAACTTGCTAAAATCCTTACGCTCACCCATTTTTCCTTCTTCTAACACATTCACTTTGAGGACAAAATGTTTACTTGCTGCATAATTAATATATCCACCCACTAACAGGTATCTACTGGTGCAGACGCCTTGTTCTGATTGGTTAGATGTTGGTGGGTCACACCATTCGTTGTTACTGACACGCTGTTATGTCAGTTATGTTGTACATATTTGATTAATAACAGGACTCACCAGATCTTTGCCCTTAAAACCTGCCCCTCAAAACAGGAAGGAAAGAAGAGTTTCCTTTCACCAGAAGAGCATTCGCAATGACCAAAGAAACACACAAACACTGAGGAAAATGTGTAAAAGCAGCTTTCGAGTTCTTTGATTTCTGTGATCTGAGATCCTTTAGTAAGATTTGTATAATTACAAATAAAATCACTTGTGTGATTTACGGAACAACAGAATCACCATTCTGCAGAGAAAATCTGAGGGAAAGTAAAAGCACCCGCACATCACAGAACAAACAGGCCTGCTGTGAAAGGGCCGGTACACAAACCGACTACGCCCAGCCTTATTTACTGCTGTCGCGCTTTCACGCTTAATTCGGCGCATAAAATGCTCACCAACAGCCTGTAGATGGCAATGAAAAGGCCCAGGGCCGGCCAGCACACGGGAGCGCGACGAATTCAAGAGTGGATAATTAGGCGTGACGTTCTGTTAGAAGCCCAAACACCATCTGCCTCCCAAAAACATTTGTTTGTGCTGAAGTCTGAGGTCTGTGTCGGGGGGCTGATTATCAGGATATTAATTAACACACTTTTGGAGTTAAATCCATTACGCTTCTCGCAGCTGAGGACGCGTGTGTGTGCTCTGTCGTCGAAAGAAAACGTGGAACGCGGATCTATTAAATCGGCGCATGATTTTTCAATAACCGGAGTGCACTGGTAGGAATTACATGTACGCAGATGTCACGATTGGAGAATTAGCCTTAGGTATCTGAGATCTTTTATTTAGCCGAGTCTAAAATAAGTAACTGAGCTTGTCGCTTGCTATCCGTGTCTGCCAAAACGAATCTGCACAGTACTTATACAAGTGAGATATTTAGAGAAACAACTCAGAAGTGCATGTTCTTCGCAGGCCGAGCCCTTTCTCGCTGTGACATTTACTGAATCCATCGATTCGCCCTCTTTCTGCCTCGAAATGCTCCGTTTGTGTACAGAGCGCACGCCGCATCTCCGTTTAGGACTTTTTTAACCGTTTAAAATGTGTCGGTGAGAGTTAAAGAAAAACGGAGGACTTTCAGGGAGCATTTCTTTATACCCTGACTGGATTTCTTGAAAGATCTCAATATTTCATTTGACAAATTGAATAAAACCCTCAACGTGGTGCTCACGGCATTTTGCCAACAGTGACGTTTTATTATTTAAAGGAGAACGCAGCATACGGTTTTATCAGTTTGTAGCTACATTTGGAAGGAGGTTCCTGTGGCGAGTTTGCATTCTGACTCACAATATAGCAGCTATAAACAGTTGCCAGCTTTTTTAATAATCATTTTTAAAAATGACAGAAAAAGTGTAAAGTGTCTGTTTACACGTGTTTATGAGGACCGTCTGCTGCACAAGCCACAGTGAGTTCTATTCTATAAAACCAGTACCAGTGCATGACCGACTCGACACGTCCCGACCAATCAGAAGCGAGAATTCAGCACCACGGTGATATGCAGTAAGCTGTCGTTAATGAATCATCTGTGTCACGTTATTAATCGCATGAAAACACGCTGAGTCAGAGGCGTTTTATGAAACAGCTGGTATTTTGAAAATAAACTTTTTTTAACGATGTTTTCCTCGATTCCATTTTCCTGCCTGACAAGTAAACTTCTGCAGTAGAAGGCAGGCTGAACATGTGGCCCTGACGTTCACTGCTGAACTGATAATAAAAACCCGGAGGAATGCGGAGTGACGCAAACCTCGACGCTGTGCCGAGATCTCCTTACAGTCCGAAACACGTCAACGGAGCTCTGAGAAGCGAGAAGAGAAAGAAGAGAGGCATGAAGAGAGAGACCCACGGAGAAGGAGGAAGCTCGGTACCTGCTCTGTGGAGGCTCTCATGAGGCTCGATCCTTCCCTCTGCTCTTTAGTGTTTGCGAGCAGGGGAACGGCTTCAGGTGTTTTCACGCTCCTCAGCAAGCCTCGACTCATCCGGCTCGTGTTTACCTGCGAGAGGGTGTGACCTGAGCGAAACCCTCCTTTACCAGGTGTCACATGTCACATGCCTCAGGAACTCGTGCGACGAGTGCCGACTTCTCTGGAATTTTAGTTCGGGAGGCCGACGGTGTTTTGCGCAGACCGCATGCGGCTCGTCAGAGGAAAAACAAACGCAGGAAAGACGCAGGATTCGGGACCCTTTGTGGGCTCGTGCTGAAAGCCGGAGGCTCTTTCTCTGTTCATGTCACTACCTTTTGTTGTGCGATGTTAACTACACCTCCTTCTGCTTCCTGTCTGACAAAAAAAAAAAGAAGATATCAAAAGGCCCCGGCGTGGCCTCTGAGGCTAATTCAATCAGATGCTGGGAGAGGACGCAGGGGTCAAAGGTTACGTACATATTCCGCACACGAGGCTAATGAAGTCGGTCAATTTTAAGGTTCTGTAGACATCAAGCTAATGAAGAATGAATAATGACTTTTGTATGTTCTACAGTGAGTTTAAACAAAAAACAAACAAAAGCTTGAACATTTACAGTTTTAAATAAAATCCAGTCTCAGTCTAATTGTTACATGATCAGACTGATCTTTTTTCAAAGACATCTGATCCACTAATCCAAAGTTCAAGCAGTTTGTTTAAATGATCATTCATCATTCATTGATCATCAGGAGATGCTTTATTCACGTCTGATTGTAACCCGAGCTCAAGATCGGATCATGTGTCCTACGTTAACTCCACCTATCACCTATCACGCTACTGTTTTGATGTTTTTGAATCTAACTTATCATTTTACTCCAAAACAGTCAGAAACAGTTTAGCCCATGTTTATATACGTGGCGGTTTTAAAAGGTTTTGAGACTAATGGTGTAACTGGTGCTATTGGGAACACGTGCGTTACCACGTCTGTGATTTCACAACAAAGAGCAAGCGTGAAATTGTGAGCGAAACCGGGAAAATCTGCCACAGAGACGTTTGATGTGACGTACGTTTGACATACAGCGATGCGGGAACGAGTCGTTCGAGGCGTTCCGAGGGGCAGGCGCGCTTCAAGAGCGGAAGAACATCTCCGGAAGACGACAAGAAATCAGGGAGACCTTCAACGTGCTCAAAAGTCGAAAACCGTTCAGCAACTTGTGCATGATGATAATCGGAGAACAATCCACATGATCTCACTTCCGCACTACTGCCAGATATGGCTTCTGTGGACTTCGCCTTCTTCTCGAAGATGAAGATGCGGCTCAAAGCTCGCCGTTTTAACACCGATGAAGAGATCCGATCTCAATCAAGACTTAGGTGTTTTAGGAGCTTGTGTCCTTCTTCATCATTACTACTAAACACCAGGATATCACTGATGTCGTCCTGAACTCGGAACAGACAGAAGAATGATTAAATTACTATAATCAGTGATGATCAGGAACTGAAATCGTTACGTTCGTGTCCAGGGCACTGAAGATGCAGCGACACTGTCGGTTTTCTCGCTTGTCTCTCTCCCTCTCAGATCCGAGGGGGTGAGGACGAGTTTCCACAGCTGTAGGTTGGGTTGCAGGAGGCTGCTGTTGTGCAGAGATAATTTACGATCTGTCTTTCGATTAATCCGCTAAAGTGTATTTAATCAGGCCAGAAACCTGCCCACATCCAGCACTAATCCCTCCACATCCACCTCACTGTCTGAAAAATACAGACACATGTCCTCTCTCTCTCTCTCTCTCTCTCTCTTTCTCTCTCTGTCATTTTCACTCTGTCCACCTCCCTCACTTTGTCTGTCTTTTACTCTTTATGTCTTTGTTTGTCTCATTTCATCCCATTTTTTTCAATTCAGCACTGCTTTATTGGTATGAATGTTCCATGTGACTATTGCCAGAGCCAGCGAATAAATGGACTTTCTCTCTCTCCGTCTCTGTCTCTCTTTTCCTTTGAATCTCTCTCTCTCTCTCTCTCTCTCCGTCTCTCTCTCACTCTCTCTCCCTCTCTTCCTTTGTTTTATTCTGTCTCACAATGTCCTTCTCTCTGCCTCACACTTTCGCACTTTCTTTTCTCAATTTCTCTCTCTTTCTCTCTTTCTTCATGGTCCTCTCTCTGTCTTTATCGATCTTTTTTTATCTGTATCAGTCTCAGTGTTTTTCTTGCCCTTTATGTCTCTCTGTCTGTATCTTGTCCCTCTTTCTATCTCTTTTCTTTAACTCTGTTTCTTTTTTTTTACAATGCATTCTCTGTTTTTGTCATTCTTTTTTTCTTTGTCTATCTATCTATCTATCTATCTATCTATCTATCTATCTATCTATCTATCTATCTATCTATCTATCTATCAGTGTCTTTCTTATTCTTTATGGCTGTCCGTTTGTCTATTTCTTGTCATTCTATCTGTCTCTATCTTTAAAAAATTTTCTCTCACTTTTTATTTCTGTCGTTCTCCTTCTCTCTGTCCGTCTCTCTCTCGCTGTCGCACGCTGATCCCCCCATCCCGGATGTAAGAGTGAATTGTTGGGAATTGTAATTCCGAGCGGATCTGCGACTGTAATACGGCGGGTTATCCGACATCTCTGTGACCCTCGTGCCCTGAGCTCTGCACGTTCTCGAGCGGCGCCTCGTTTCTCTCCGTCTGAATGAGGTGAGAGGGGACCGAGGCTTGAAGTGAACACAGCTGGGATCTCAATAAGGGCTCGGCAGAGCGGGGGCTTCCCTTTTATCTCGCTCTGCTTCTCTGCACTCCTTAGCCCCTTCGATTCCCCTCCGGCTCAGACCCGTTCTCCACGGGGGCCCCGGAACACCGATCACTTCCCCGTATTCCCACACGTATCTTCACCAAACATGGAAATGCTTCAATACTCCTATTATTTATAAGATCTCATTAATGTAATGAGAGGAGGCGGCTCCAAACCCGAGAGCGAACAAAACGTCTAGGTTTTTACACGTTAACTCTCCAAAAGCTCCAGAATCGCAGGTGAAGTCTGTCCTGACAGCAAGACAGCGGGATTAAGATTACATAAACTGAAATCTATCTGCCTTTTTATCTATTAATAGTAACAGCATGGTGTGAAATAGAAGTCAAATCTGGCATCGCTGACATTATGACATTATGAAACGGAATATCTTAGCATTACCGTGTACGTTTCCTCGTCTCGGAGATGTTTTTGCTTCTTCGCTTACAAATTTATACAGGAACTTGACGTGACATGCGTTTTTTTCTCTGTAACGTGACGAGCAGCGTTTTAGCTTCGAGCGAGAAAGAAAGCTGAGACCTGAAACTACACTGTTTTACAATATAATGTAACTTCAAATGGATAAAAAGACTCAAAGTCTTATGCTGTTGATGATAAATAACTGTGTTTGAGGTATGAATGCTTTGTGGAAACCAGTTGCTTGATGAACTCAATCCCAGCAGCAGGTCAGCATTTCTCTAATCTACAGGACGTGAAGAAATGAAGTCATGCACATGTGGGTGCAGATTTTCTGACCACGTCGTCTGAGCGTTTTAATAATCTCCCCTAATCCTCTGGTGCTCCCATCTGGAACCTGCGCGAAGCTGTCGCGGATTAAGGAAAGACGAGATCCGGAAATCACAGGGATACAGTAAAGCAGATTATATGATATGAGTGAGAGTTGAACCCGAGAGTTCATTACGGATGAGACGAAGGCGTGATGAAGTCCGTCAGTAACCGTATCTATTTTTCCCTATTTAGACGTCATTAAGCTTCATTACAGCTTGTTTTGTGAGATGCAGGTTCTTATCCGTGCTCTCTTCCCGGCTCGCTGTTGCCTAGGAGTGGAGGTGCGGGCTGGCTGCCGCGGCAACTGTGTCGCCACGGTTACCCAGCGCCGGGCGTCCGTTTCCATAGCAACCTCGGCTGGCTGGGTCGGGGTGACAGGCTTCGTTAATTCTTCCGCCCCGTAAACCCCAGGGGAGCTACGCCATTTGTCCTCATTCCCACCGGTCTTTGACATCATATTAAGAGTATTATTTTTGCACCGAGGTTTGAGTTATTACCCACCATTTTTTTCCCCACCTCGTTCTGCCATCATTTTTTATCGAGGGTGTGTGGCACAAAGTGGTACAAATTGAAGAAAAAAACGTTCAGAGGAACATCGTAATGGTTTTCTCTCATGACCGTACGTTTCCAGGATTCACGGAAAAAAAAAAATAGTCGTACGCGTTCTCCTTTTCACGTCTCTTACTGCTAAAGATAATCGCATCCCTTCAGGCTGAAAGCCGAGGTGAGGTCACACTCTGTATAAAATAACACCTGACCCCTGTATGGCCTTTACGCGGCGTCCTTGTGCGCTCCAGGCGCATGATAAGTGTTCGGAGTTAACACGGTGTGTAAATCCAGGGGCAGTGTAGACATAAGGGACGATGGAGAGCACGTGAGCTCCGCTTCAGGACGTATGAAGTGGATGAAAAGGACAGTGCTGGTATGAACGACACGAAACCGGTTGATGTGAAGATGTGTGTGTAATGAGTTTTACAGAACATCGAGTGTCTTTATTGCTCACTGCAGGATCATTGAGATCGTCTCGCTTATTGTGCTCTGGTCCGGAACAAATGCTGAGTCTGCATCTACAGACGTGCTAAACCCTGGAGCTGAGCGTCACGCTGCTGCACTGGGACAGGAATATCATCAGCATTATGATAATAATCTGTTCTGACGATTAATCGGCGCTAATAGTTGATTGCTGGAAACTATCAGCAAAAATTGTGAGAATTGTTAGTCTGGCTACCAGTCCGCCGTGATTACAAGAGCGGCCTCTAGAGGCGAATCCCTGACACCACATGCTGTTTTACAGGTGAGACTGCACGCTGCACGGAGAGCACTATATCATATTTAATATTCATAATTAATCAATTATATAATAATATTTATTCAATAATATAATTATTTCCTTTAGCAAATTGTCATAATTTAGTAAAAAAAAATTATTTTGTAATAAAGTTCAGTACGATTTTACATGGATTGTTATGTTTGTTTATTTTTTTTATCCAGTGTCCGGTTTGTTTAATCAGCAAGTTCGATCCAACGCTACCGGTATTGTTAAAATTCACAATCGTTCAACCTCTAATCAGCATCATCATACGCACATCATACCTACGGCTCGCAGGTGTGTTGCTGTTCTAGAAAATAAACCGTCCAACAAATCGAGAGGTGGTGTAAATGATGAATTGTTTAAATGATGAAAATATGAGAGCTCGAGAAAATCATATATCATAGTGTCCTGGGTTTTGAGTTAGTGAAAACCCTAAAACACACACACACACACACACACACACACACACACACACACACTCACACACACACATTTATTTCGACATTTCTGTTCTCTCACAAATCCGACCCTGTGGGTTTTTATCTTTGTTGTAAACAAGCTCTCTGATTCGGAGACAGGCTCAACCCGGCAGCTGGACCAGGCTAAGCTCTAACATTTCACTGAAGGTCATTGAGCAAAGTGTGATGTGAAATCCAACAGCTTTATCACTTTTTTTCTTTTTTTTATACCCCCGAGTAGGGGCCTGTTCGCTTTCCCGTGAATGCCGCCACTTGGCTAGAGCTCGGCTAATACACCTGGGCAGCCATGCATGAGAATGAAAACTAATGTAATCCTGGGTTGCAGAGGTGCAGCCAAATTGATCTCCAGGAAAGACGCCAAAGTGTGTGTGAGTTTGTGTTTTAAGAAGCTCTGATACACTTGTAGACACACAGGTGGGAAGGATGCGTGGTTCGGGGCCTGGAGAGAGAACCCAGGAGACGCAGAATTCAATTTGGCTGGCGAGGGAAACCCGGGTAGGATTTGACTCCATGGTTACGCCCCTCGAGAGGGAAAAAAGGGCACTTAATGAAAATTAAGACACTCGCTCGATTCATCAGTTAGTGAATTGGACTGAATTTTCTGAATGAACGCTTATAAAACCTCACACGTTTTTCTTCCCTCAAAGTCTCAGCGTTCTTTTTTTTAAAGCAGGTGAGCAGCTGCTTTTTGTGAAACATTTAAACAAGCACAAACTGTGACGGTGTGTGACGTGTTGTGGTTAACGAAGAGCGTGACGGCGCTTGACCGAGCGGTTAATAGTGCGGCGCACAGGTGCGAGTCGTTTCTGTTATCCGAGAGACTGCGTGAGAAAGAGGGTGAGTGAAGGTATCGCGTGCTTTTCCGACGGAGAGACGAGCCGCCGCATGAACGAGGGCTCGTTATGTAATCGCTTAATCGATGAGCAAACTAGCAGAAATGTGCTAATTGATTTTCTTTGGCTTGACACTAAATAAAATATCACTTAGCCAGCTGATTTTAATGCATACCATATCCATACTGAGACTTTTCTCCTAAACCTTCTTAGCAGGTTTGGACTGGAAGCAACAAATCACGCTTTTAGTATCTTCATTTTTCACGTTCACTTGGCAAAGTCTATAAATTTGAGTCCAAATGACCCTTGAAGTACGGTTTGGAAAAAAACAAGACATATCCATATATACAGCAGTATTTAAAAAACTCTATTTATGCTGCGCTACTTATATCCTACTATATAAAGAGTTTAAATAAACATGGTTTCAGCATCGAGATGAAAAGTTTGAGTGATGTCACCCCCCAACCCCCCACCCCCCCACCGACCGACCCATCGGGTTAAAACTCGTCCAAGAAAATCCAACATGGATGCCAAAAACGGCGAGTCTTATCGGTGAGCACATCTGACGAGATTTGCGATGTGTGTCAAATCAGAGCCGTACAACTCGCTATACGATCAATCCAAACAAATTAGCACAACTATAACGTGGTGCTGTTACCGAATGCGAATCCTTTTTTCCCAAAAATCAGTTCAAGACTCATTAAAAATAAAAACGAAAAAAAACGAGTAGAGTTCAATATGAATGACGCTGCCTTCAATAAGTCTAGTCTTTCTTGTGACTAATTTATAGGCCTTGAAATACGAGGGAAAAAAAATTCACTTCAAACAGGAAGGAAGCTATTGACCTTGCTGTGACCTTTGAATCAATTCCAAAGCTTGATCAGTTAATTTACTGGCTGTGATGATATTTCTATTTAAATCCTACACACAGTAAACCACTCACTGGAGAGCATCTCAGATAGATGCACAGATAGATAGATGATGGATGGATGTTAGATGGAGGGATAAAGAGATTTAAGACTTCTTGATCTAAATATATTTTCGATACTATTCATGTTTAGTGTCAGATCCTTTTCTCTGCTGGAGAGATCTACACTCTGTGGTTTCCCCACCAGGAACCCAGAGATCCATGTACACAGTTTCTATGTAGAAGGCTGGTGGAGATATAAAATAAAGGATGGTAGATAAACCCTGTAGTGTTGAAGGCAGCGGAGCTCCGGGTTTGGATATATGTCTCGAATGCAGTCAATAAAGGGAAATGTGGTGCTTCTTTACAAGCCTGGATGATGTATGTATGGGAGCAGTGTTAGCGTTCTGAAGCGTGGCCATAAAGGCGTGGGCTCAGTGATAAGCCTCCTACGGTGGAGACTTGATTCTATCATGTGCGCCATGGAGTCATAATGTAAGGAGGGTCAGAGAGGAGTGAAAGCAAGCGAGAGAGTGGTATAGGAGAAAGGCGATTGTGGGTTCCTGTGCTCACGGAGCGTGACGGTGTGGAGCTGATTCGGCGCTCCGGTGGAGGCGCGAGGGGAGAAATCCGGCGAGATGAGCTCGCCGAGTGGAGTCTTAATCTTTAATCAGTGCTGCTGGATCAGTAGCGCTCGTTCACGCACCACTGATAATGCCACCTCCTGTCCCGCCGTATCCCACCGCCGAGCGCATGCCGAGGCTTTTCTGTGTCCTACGCTAATCACACACACACACACACACACACAGTTTTGTGTGTGAAGACTTTCGTCTTCTCGTAATAATCTTCGCCCTGCTTACACACAAACCAGTACACCTTATTAACAGGTCTCAGAGGTCGACCTTGGCCAGGTAAAAGCTCGTTCATCAGCCAGTTGTCCTATAATCCATGTGATGTAACCAAACAAATCTGAAGGTCTGAGCGTTCGCATCCTGGTGCTTTCAATTGCGAGCACAAAGCCGAGCGACCTCATTTACAGAGCTCTGATAGCGCCCAGGAATGAATGTAGGAGACACGTATAAACATTTTGAGTCATTCATTTGGTCGCTGAATGGCCATTCTCTCTTTTACGCACACACACACACACACACACACACACACACACACACACACACACACACACACACACACACACATAATAATTGTGTATCTATAACAGATTAAAGCTGGCTTGTTTTTACTCAACGTGTGTAAATGAAAAAAATAGTCTCTATTTAGCTTATTAAGTACAGCAATATAATACTGCATGCATTACACCATTGCACAGATCCAATCACACACACACACACACACACACACACACACACACACACACACACACACACAGTGTTGAATGGCATAATTAAAATGCTATTCAATGCGTTTGATTAGCAGATAAGGTTAAACGGCTGCAAATGAGTTATTCCCGAAACCGACTAGCACGCACGCGAAGGTGAACACGATTAAACTGTAAATGCTCGTGTCAACAGTTTTTCACGTGCAAATCGCATGCAAATGCCGTGGTGTGTGTGGTAGAGGGTCACGTATACCGGGTGGAAATGTCACTGAACTTGTTAGCTAATAAGTGAAGAGAGAACGCAAAGCAAACGGTGTTCATTTCTGAAAATGGACCAAAGGGCTTCGCTTGTCTTCATCGGTTTGGGAATCGGTGTTACACGCTCCAGAGCAGTGTTATAAATGTCTAAAAATGGCTTCGTTGTGCCGAATGAAGAAGTAAAGACAAACGCAATAATTTATTACAGTGTTATAAACGTCTAAGAATAAAGACGTCCTCACAAAACAGCATATCGGTATTGTGTGTTTGTAAAATATCAGGTGTTGCTCTGTTTCGCGAAGACAGGAAGCTCACACGGGCACGACACACAGCACGTTCAGATAACTTTTGTGTTTTCCTAAAAAACTGCACTAGGTAGGGGAACGCTCCGATGAGATCTGGTGAGACCTTTATGTAGCCCAATGAGAGAAAAGTGAGGTGAGGAAGTGTACGCTAGATCACGTGAGATCAGAGAGAGCAGAAAACCTTCGTCAGACTACGCAAATCAACCTCAAGAGCCATGATGTTCACCAAGAGAGGATGAGCTGTGTCCTCGATATCAGGACAACACATTATATAGATATCTCTCACACACACACACACACACACACACACTTTCTCTTTCAGGCCAGGTGGGGATCAGTATCTGAGACGTTCTTCTCTCTTAAAGCAACCCTAATCTGTGTGAGATGTTTATATGGTACTGTGTATGTGTGTGTGTTTGTGCCATACGATCCCACAATCCTCCTCCGACACAGTTACCTAGCAACGCTGAAGCTTGGTCTCCGGCTGAGGGCCAGCGCTGTGCAGCTGGGGAGTTTTTATCGTTGCTGGCTACTTTTATTTGATCTGGACAGATTAAGCAGCTATAAGACTTGCTGGACTTACATAGTCACTTACACACACACGCTCGAGCATGAAATACGGAGTCATCGCGGACAGGGACTAGAGGCCGTAGCAGTCTTGGGAGCGTCCACGCTACATGTCGTCTTTTGTGCAGACAGAGGGACGCGCCTGGGAGTGCGGGTGTCAGATGCAGTCCCGGCCAAGTGAGGGCTGATTTTAGAGGGGATAAGAGCTCTGGTCTTGGCACAGCGAGACGAGCTGCTCTGAGACTAATTGCAGACTGTAATCTGTACTGATTACTGGTAGAGGAGACGCCAGGTGTGTGCTCACACACACACGCACACACACGCACACACACACACACACACGCACACACACCTCAGCACAATCCGACACAGCTGCACAATGACCAAGCAAACAAAAGCATGAGATAACAACTCCCTCACACACACACACACTCACACACACACACACACACACACACACACACACACACACACAATCCATGACCAATTCGTGCTTCATCACTATTTATTATTTCGTTTAACCAACATGCTGATCTCACTCCGCCGCCCGCGACATGTTTACATCACAAATGCTTAATCCTAGCAACCGACACACGAGTGTGAGCCAGAGACGATTCCTAACGCTGCTCTGTGAAACAAACAACTCCGGATTTTGCAGAGAAGAACACGTCCAAAAGTTCACGTTTCCTTTAAATAGAAGCAAACAGAATGGAAGGAGTCTCCAGTGTCAGAAACATAGAGGTTTTCCTTATTTTTTCCTTTCCACAAGATGTGGTCACGTGTCCTGTAATAAATAGAAAACGTGTCGGTGTGCGTTGTTGTTGAGGAAATATTTACTTTTCTGGTTGTTTATAGAAAAATCTGTTTTCCTGTAACAGCGTTGTTCCTCAGACTTTGTAAGGAGTCTCTGGTTATTTAAAGATTTTTCCGGGTTTAATTCTCAACCATTTGAGATTTTCTCTCAGTTTTCTTGTTAAATTTGAAATCTATTAAGCGCTAATCAAAAACGTGCAACGTAACAACTTTAGGAATGTATTACTTCGCAGGGAAGTGGGTAAAGTGCTAGGTTACTGATTGGAAGCTCTTGCGTTCAAGCATCAGTATTGCAAAGCTGCCACTATAAGGGCCCCTGAGCAAGGCCCCTATTCCCCATTGCCCCAAGGGTGCTGTATCATGGCTGACCCCTAGCTTCCAAACATTTCTGGAATCTCTGGGTTTCACGGTGCAACAAGCATAAAGCACGTTTGCATCTCTACGACTATTCATATTGTTTCCCACGAAACAGAATGCGTCTTCTATTCCGAGTTGTTCCGTGTTGTGATGCGTTTTTTTGCTGACACCACTGCGTTCGCCCCACAAACCCTTCACATAACTGTAGCGGATGCAAACCAGAATTTGCATCCGCGTGACTTTCCATAAAATTTGCGTAACATTTGACTAAATCGCCGGATGGAAATGTACAGGGTTAACAGTCTGCGGCTTCGCTTCACTTGGTGAAAGCTACAGGTGACAGCTGACCGTGTGGAGAGCAGAAACCCGACGCCCGTGTTTACAGCTCTGTGCTGTACTTAATCTTTGTGTCAGATGACAATTTATTCATGTCATTCCATTACCGCGCTGTAAACCGTCCCCTGTGAAACACTGCTCTACTAATCAGTTGCCTTGCAAACAAAATTACATTTCCAATTGAATTTGTTTCGGCCCGAATAAAAAAACATATATACACACTCACACACACACACACACACACACACATACAAACACACACACACACACACACAAGCTGATGGGACAGAGCGGCCTGCCGGTCGTGTCACAGCCGTTTTTCTTCTGATAATTGAGTTAAAATACTACAAAGCACGAGGGAGCAGTCGCACGTTGAGGCCTGGCAGAGTGTATGTTTGTTGAATGGGAACAATTCCACATTCCAAACAGAGCATCTCTGGCCAGAGGACTGTCGCCTCTCTACCAACTCTCTTTCTCTCTCTTTCTCTCTCTTTCTCTCTCTCCCTCTCTCTCTCTCTCTCTCTCTCTCTCTCTATCACCGCTCTGTGTAGTGAAGTCGTCTTCAGTCCCGCGGACCCTTTTCGCTTATCTTCTGCAAACACAGGGGTCGGCCGACTGCCAGAAGCCCAAAGTTTACTCACACTGATAACGGCATGGCAACAGGGGGAGCGGAATCGTTGCACTCCGACTGCAACGTCACGTCTGATCTCATGTTAAAAGTGTTTACTGGGAGAATATGTTGGAATAGGTGTGAACTTCTCTGTGTACTTCTAATCAGTGGAATGTGCATCAACTTAAACTGGATCCCAGACACATGAGAACTGAAACCCCAGGATGACAGCTTCATCTGAGTCCTCTCACAATCATTAACATGTAACACGTTGATTGGACAGAAGAAGGTCTTTTCTTGTTTAGAAGATTTTCATACTGCTCGTTGCTTTTATTTGTTTTAGATCGTGTATACGGGTATTTCCTTACTCACGATGATGACCTCATCGTAACTTGAACAAAGTCGAGACGTGGCTTTGCCTACCCAGGAGTTTTAAAGAATACTGTGATGTGTGGATCATCATTTAGCAAAACATTGACACTATTGTAGTGTATAAACTTGAGTATTGTATCAGATACGCTGCTACGTTTTCCTGCAACGTGAAAATAGAAATATTTACAATTTTGTTGTATCGCTTTCGATGCTAAGTCGATAAATTAATGAATTTATTAAGTCAAACATTTTAGAATATCTTTTTAAATGTACAATCTGCTGTTCATTAGGCAAACAACTACATGCAGATCTCCAGACTGTGGAATTATACTTCACCTGAAAAGATCTGGTTTGCCCACCGTTTCCTCCACAATTTCCACCCAGACGGAACAATGAATGATTTGAAATTACAAACATTGAATGAATATTAAAATCTTGGCCACATTCTGTAAAGTTTCAATTCTTTTTCCTCTGAAACGAAGCTAAAAACCCTAAACCGTGTTTCCAAGAAATGTCAGGCCGCTTTGTGACAAAAAATGTCCAGTGTTGGGATTTCTCCGTAGACTACTGTAACCCGCTCCTTCTTCTCTTCATCCTCCTGTCAAGCACTGCTTGTGCATGCTGAGGTGCCTTCACAGTGAAGACACCTCTCTTGGCATAAGCAGGGTCGTTAATACAATTTCAAAGTCGCTTCTGTGTCCTTTTAAAGAGCGCTCGACAGGAGCTGCCGGAAATAAATCCTGCTGCCGTACAGAGTGTATTCCGACCGATATTCCGGTCTGATCCGGAACAGTTCCTCGGGGTTTCCTCCGCAAAATAGGCAGCGTTTTATTAAAAGCGGCAAAACAATACGAAGCAGTGGGGTCAGGAGTCATTTTGTTGCCATGACAACAACTCAAAAAAAAGTGAAGCAGCCCGTGTAGGATACAAACGTTCTACTGAAAGCTGTGAGACGTTATGTGGAAGCTACGCTAACAAAGCGTCTCGTGTCTCCATTGTTATTTGTGCCGTGATGCTGAAAGGTTTGTCGTTGGTTTTTGCGACTTCATCAGACAGAAAACCTTTTCGAAGATTGTAACAAAGTCCGTTTTGTAACTTTTGCATACAATTACGTAACATTTGGGCTGTTTTGCAGGTGGAAGTGCGAGATGGTTCCTCAAAAGATCCGATTGTTCCCTCGACCGTCGGTAGCACCTTGTTAGCAGGAAACTGTGAAAGAGTGGTTTACTTCCTTCACGCTTAGGAAGTTGCTGATGCAAATATACTGGAACTGGAGTTACTGATGCAATGCTGTTACATCAGTATGTTGCAAATATATATAATGTAGAAGTATATATATATATATATAAAACTATATATACTGCACATCATCACTCGCCAATTTACTCAACCACCACATCAGATCCACTGATTTTCAGTCTTTTTACATCTCGAGGTCAACGATTCAAGTGGAATCCTCTCAACACTCCGTCCGCACAGACACCTTTCTTCCAATATAACCCTCGTCCCATCATATCAACCTAAGAGTGGGTTCATTTGTTGGGTCGGGATCATAAGGAAAAGCCCCCTCGCTGGTTCATTAATAAGCGACGTGACTTTGGGGCCAAGTAGTGCGCAGAGTGAATCAGCGCGGTCTCGGTCTATCTGATGAGCTCTTTTAGGAGGCTGGAGATACGGGAGAGTCGCAGCAGAAAGCCATCTCCAAGCACGGCTAAATGAACAGTTATTCAGAGGGGGCGGGTCAACAGGGGCCGAGGCCACTCGGCAAGAAAAGCTACTTCAAGAGGGTTTGCTGGACTGGAGAGAGATGGTATGAGTGTGCTTCTTTATAAGCAGGAAGGGCGTGCATGTGTGTGTGTGTGTGTGTGTGTGTGTTTATAAATCGTGAGCTGATTTGCACATTAAAGGGTGAAAATGTAGCACAGCTTTGAGGACGCCACCAGCAAGAATTTCCACGTTCTGAATAAATAAAGGAGGCTGACGTGAAATCTGGTGTAAATAGTGATAAAACATAACCTCTTTTTTTTTTTTTTGAAGATGTGAAACAATGTGGCCTCAGTGCTGGATGGGAACAACGTTCTGAACATGGTGTTCAGAAAGCGAATACTCCCTTCGATTCATTGGATCTCAGGGTGTGTGTGTGTGTGTGTGTGTGTGTGTGTGTGTGAGGTCACTGGAGTGAGATACAGAGGGAAAGTGATGAAGGCACCACGATGGAGCAGAAAGTCGTTTATTCAGGAGAGTGGCCCTGCACCAGGTTAAATATATAGCTGTTTATGTACTCGGCATTCCGGACGTCTGCTGTCTGACGGAGCAAGAATGAAAGTCATCCGAATGAAATATGACACTGATGATGGGTCTGGAGTCGGAAATGGAAATGACTGGAAATCTCCTGAGCTTCCAGAAAAGGATCCGTCCGGATGAGAATTCGGATCGCGTCAGGTTTTTCAGACAATCAGGACAAGGTGTCCATGGGGAAAAGCCAGTGAGGATCCTGCAGGTCTGCATGAAAACCCAAGCAGTAGAAGGACAAACAGAGCAGCTAATAAACCTCTACAGCCTGTCCGACTGCAATAAAACATGAGACGTCTCAGCAAGAACGCTGTCAGACCGCCAATCTCTATGAAGTTAGTCCTTGATGTTTGGAGAAAGCCGAGATTTTCACCTGTACCTCGTGCCTGTAGGTAGAAGACGACTCTGGAAATGACAAACAATAGTTTTGTCACATTTAGACTCCTGTTAAGCGCCACTTTTCACGGAAGATGTTCCACTTCATTTTATGGATAATTGTGAAGATTCCTTCAGACATGAGGGTGTTAGTAAAGTCAGTTACTGATGGGGGTGAGAAGGTGAGGAGGCCTGGGGGTGCAGTCAGCATTCACATTCATCCCAAAGGTGTTCAATAGGGTTTGGAGCTCTATAGCAGAAGATCTTCCACAAATTCCAACCCATGTCAAGCAGATCTTCATGGAACTGGCTTTGTTGCACTGGTGCACCGTCATGCTGGAACAGGTTTGGTGAAGTTCAAGTGAAGGGAAAACTGCATGCTACAGCAAAGAGGTCCTACACAAACCTTGTGGTAACAGGTTGATGAAGAACCATAAATGGCTGGAAAAAAAAGTCTTAATACTTTATGCCATATATATAAAAGTAATTCTGCTGTCGAGAGACCTGTATAACGCTCTAACAGGAAAACATCACCTTCAGTGTGTAACAGCAGCTATGCCTCATCACACCGCTACATGGCTGCTCATTTTGCTCTAACAACATGACACAGGGTGTTTTACTTCCTCACTCCTCACACACATCTCTGTCCACTATCACTGTCTATAAAGATAAATAGTTTAAGGCATTGGACTTTGGATCTGAAGGTTGTGAGTTCAAATCCTCAACCACACTAAGCTGCCAATCCTGGGCCTCTGAGCAGGGCCCCTAACCCTCAGCTGCTCAGTTGCATGAATGATAAACTTTAAGTGTGTGTGTGTGTGTGTGTGTGTGTGTGTGTGTGTGTGTGTGTGTGTGTGTGTGTGTGTGTGTGTGTGTGTTTGTGTGTGTGTGTGAGTGTGAGAGTGTGTTCTTATTCGAATAGTCAGATGTCACTGAGGTGTTTTTAAAAGCTCGAATTTTGGAGCAAATTAACTTTTGAATGTTTCTGAGTTGGAGCTACATCATGTGTGTGGAGTTAGTTTTTCCCCTCAGTGCTGCCAGGAAGACTGGAGCGTAGACAACGAGAGAGACGTTGGAGAACACTGGAAAGACGGAATAAAGGTTTTTGAGCACCAACACAGATGTTTTATCCATTTTAATGGATGGCAGGTTTGATTTTTCCCGAATAGAAGTTCACAAATCTTTAAAAGTTTGGCCCTAAAAACAGAATCTACTGATAGAAATGTGACTTCATGGTTCATGGTTAGATCATCACTCGAGTCAGGTCCAATTGAAAATAAGACTAAAACATCCATTTTTAGTAATGACACCGGTAGAGAACAATGTAATCGGACTCGCAGCCATTTTTTCTGCCAATTATGCAGCCGGTGTGACGCCTTTGGAAAGGACTGGAAGGGCAAATCTGCTTCAATTCAGCTGAATAAAGTGAAGTGTGGACTACAGAGGAGAGGAGAGGAGAGAGAGAGAGAGAGAGAGAGAGAGAGAGAGAGAGAGAGAGAGAGAGAGAGAGAGAGAGATGACAGAGCGGGGTTTATGACATGGCTTTGTGCAGGTATGAGGCTCTAGCTGAGACAGTTAATAAGTCTCCCAGAGGGAAAGCAGTCAAGGGTCTATCATTCATTAGGCGGCCTCCATCATCACACACCTTCTAGACACTTAATCACAAGGACAAAAAGAAACAGGAAGGTCAGAGAAAGAAGAGAAGACATGATGCGAGATGAGAGAAAGAGAAAATAGACAGAGATGCATGGCCTCGTTTTGATCAGAAAAACCTGAAGCTTCTCTCGTATGCGACGACGGCGAACGTGAAAGAGAGTCGAAATTCAGCGAATATTTCAGTCATCTTGCTTTGCTAATCTCCGTGATGTGACTTGAAAAGCAAAAATGTGCTATGAATGGAACCGGGGGGAAAAAACACGACATCTGAACAGCGTGACTTCCATCCATATTTACAAGCAGTTCGCTCT
>MU570271.1:5052815-5150315 GCA_024362625.1 Silurus asotus
TAGTAATATAAAAAAAAATCTACTCTGGAAGCTAACTGTGCCTGGGGGAGAAAAAAAAAATAAAAAATCCTATTTTAAAACATTACCTTGTTAGAATTATTGTATTTCCTGCCTGTTGTAAAGGGTTTGTTACCAGAAGCAGAGGCGAGCGGATCATTATTAGTGATGAAGCCATTAGGGAGTGTGCAGCTACTGCAGGCGAGTCTATAAATACCGAGAGCAACAGAAAAGAGCAGGCGGAGAAAACGAAGGGAAAATTCAGACTGCCTGAATGTGTCAGGAGGATCAGGATGAAGGTCTGACGCTCGTATGATCGACTCTGGAGTTTCCTCGGTGCAACCTTCTCACTTCAACGGGCGTGTGCTTTTACACTTTACACCCTGAGCACTTCAACACTTTAACTATAACTGCTTTTTAACACACAAACACAGAATGAAAATGTATGTAAATGAGTGATTTTCAATCAAAACACCAGGAAAATGGCTGAAGGATGAAACCTGATAACGCTGTAATTGACACCACAAGAAAAATCGGTTATGTTCCTGCAACTCGATACAGCGAGCTCGTTCCAAAATCTGTATATTTTCCGATTAGGCAGATAATAACGCTCAATATCAGTCTGACTGCCAAATGCGTCCGGCAGCTGAAACCCTGCCAAAACCGCCATGCGATCTCGCCCCATCATCCACACGGGATCCTGTCTGTGTTCTGCATGACGGATAAAACGCTGAAATTTCGATCTGTCCCTAACACTCAGCTCCAATAACAGCACAATTTGGAATCGCTTTAAAAAAAATAAAAAATAAAAAACGTGTCTCACATTTTGACAAAAGAGAGAGCGAGAGAGAGAGAAAGAGAGAGAGAGAAAGAGAGGGGAAAAAAAGGCCTAGCACTAAATCAATACTCCTCTTTGAAATTCATAAGTAATGTAACGGTAGCTCGGCTATGACACGTGCGCTGTGGGTGAATAAAGCGATCGAAAATCAGTAGCTGTCCCTGGAAATAAGAAACATAGGCAATTTATTAGTGTGCTGATCTGCCGGGGTGGCACACGCCAACGCTCGGCTTTATACGCCCACTCCTGAAGTGAGTGAAGTGAGTGAGAGTCTGCTCACTTTTCACCCTTCAATAAGTTTCTAACGGAGTATTTACAGCCTCGTGATATGAACGGTGGTATGTGATCACTACGACCACTTCATATTCAAAAACACCGAATGTCAGAATATTTCGAAATTCCAAACACGAGTCTATTACAAATTTAAGTCAAGTCAAGTTTATTTCTATTGCGCTTTTCACAACAGACTTTCTAAGCTATTGATGCTATTTTTATCATAAGATCAAACAATCTTAAGTCGGACTGTCGTAACTGGCAGACTACCTGTAGTTAAGAAAGCCTTTGAAGGAGTGTAGAACTTTATAGATGGTTAAAGCCATGCGTTGGGTTAGTATGCACTTTCTGCACAACGATGTAACTGACTTAATAACTAACAATAGTTTGTGAGATGTTTATTCACCATTTATGGAAGGAGTCTCCAGTGTCAGAGCTTTTCCATAAGATGTAACAGCTATAGGAGGAGTTTACGCTTCTTTGCGGTTTCTCCGTAAAAGTGTTTTCTTTTAGCTCATTAACAGGAAATCTAATTAATCAATCAATCGAATTAATTGCATCTCATTAACAACATTAACAGAAAAACTGCCAGGCTGGTACGAGAACTGCTTATAACTGGTGTAACACAAATCAGAACCGAAACTCGTTTCAAACAGATGTATTTTTTTTTTATGCTGGTAAACTGCTGTAATATAAACGTAATAGAACAAAAATCTTGTGTGATCCATCATTAATGCCAGTTTGGTTTGGCCAAAAGTATGGGACACCTGACTAGTTCAGCCATATGTGGCTCTTCCTCAAACTGGTATCTGATAGCACAAAATTGAAGGTACGTACAGTATAGGACGTCTTTGAATGACATTTTTGAGCTAGGAGACACAAACACTGTTCCAGCATGACAATACCGCATGTGAACGCTGACCGCACCCCAGGAACGTCCTCACCTTCTCACCTACATCACTACCTGACTTTACTAACACCCCTGTAGCTGAATAAATCTCACACAAATCTCCAGAAAATCTAGTGGAACGTCTTTCTAGAAGTATTTTAACAGGAAATGTGAAATAGGATGCAAAAAAAAAGTGTGTATCAATCTTATAATCGGGAGTCCACAAACTTTTGTGCATGTATTTCAGTATGGTGTGAGTGCAGCTGAGTTTGTGATGCTGATTCAGAGGTTGTTGTGGTGTTGTTGTTCAACGGTAATCCTGGTAATTAAGACTGTACCTCAGGCACTGGTTAAGTCGAGGTCAATATTCAGTGGGAGGAAATATTTAGTTTGCGTTAGACATCATAAAAACCCAACTCATTTCTAAAAAGCCGGCAGAAACCCACGTCACTCATTCCAGTAATTACCATGCTCTCGCTCTCTCTCTCTCGCTCTCTCTCTCTCTCTCTCTTGCACTTCTTTTAAAGCCATTGTAAAACAAAGCACAGATGGATGTCTCTATCATACAATATTTTGCCTGAGGCACTTAGATGAATTAATGTAGCCCGAGTCCAGAGTAATGTACGAGACTTGTGCAACCAAAAGATTAGAAATCTGCATTTTAAATGAAATTTAGAGCACTTTATTGTTTGGGGGGGGGGGGGTGTTTGGACGAGACGATTGTGTGTTAAGCAATTAGTCTGAACCCGAGTTCATGTAGAAAGACTGCAATCTGCTTTCACTTTCAATAAACTCGAGCTGTCACACTTACAGACGGAAAAAAATAAAAAAAATTTAACCACACATCTTATCTGGCATTTTCTAACCTGTATTTACCTCAGGGACGATGTCAGACGCGTCACATCGCAGCTTTTATATTATTAATGAAGTGCCGTTGTTTTGTTTTTCCGACTGACACAATCTATACAATCTATTTCTAATGGCCCCTGACGCTGATTTATGTTTTTCTTTTCACAAAACGGATGTTTTTATTGTCTGAAAATAAACTGTAAATCCTAGCAGGAAATTACTGTGACGTTCTGACAGGAATTGCACGATGTTCCCCAAAATGTCATGACAAATTACGAGGAAATAAACACAGGCCTCTTTGGGACACATACGTCATCGAAACACTTGAAATGGGAATGTGAGTCGGGATGTAGCGAGCCGAATGTTAACATACTGCGGGGGTTTTTTTGGGCAGTCGAGAGCAAATAAACAACCTGTAATCAAACTCTAAACATTCATACTGAACATATTTATGTAACCAAATAAAAAATAATAAGAAACATCTGTGGAGACATGGAAGGAGTCTCCGGTGTCAGTACTTTTCTAACTAGTCACAGGGTTTAGATACAAACTCAGACACAAACTAAAATGCTTTTTATCATTAAAGACATCAACATCAAAAGGAAATAAAAGAGAATTTAACAAGAGAATGATGCTCAATCTAACTCTAATTTAATAGAATACAAATAATTGTCAATAATTTAAACAGAAAAAATTGTGATCATGTGCAAACATACGACGAAGTTTTAGTGCCACGTAAAAAAAAATACATAAATCTAAGATTACGAGAATATAGTCATAGGATTACAAGAATAAAGAATTATGAGAATTATGAGAATTATGATTATAAGTCGTCACCTTACTAGAAGAAAGTCAAAATTACGAGAACAAAGACGTAGCGCTATCAGAATAAAGTCATAGCGATACAAGAATGAAGTCGTAGCAATCAAGAAAAAAGTAAAAATTACGAAAATAAAGTTGCGCTACTACAAATGAAAGTCGTAGCAGCACCGGCTGAAGTTCAGGTTCAGTTCAAGTTTTTTATTCCTTTTACATCGAAACCTGTCCAAAACATTTTAATTCCATTTCTAATATTTAGCTTTCTGCTAATCGATCCGTACGCCTGTAATCAGTGTAAAAAATTAACCGATTTAAAATGACGTCTCCGAGTTCAGTGGTTCCTTAAAAAGCGACTTGAGGAGTTCCTCGGATTTTTCCACATACTGTACATCAGGTTTTATTAGGAGCGTCTGTGTGGAAATAACCCAGTAAAGCATGCATGAGAGTCATCCATAATTGATATGAGTGTTGAAAATGCTGAGCTGCGAATCCCCCTGCTGGGACGTGTCGATGGGTAACTTGCCTCTCACCACGAGCCAAAATGCTCTTTCAGGGAGGAACGCGCCGCCAGATCATACGTGTAATGGGACTCGAGAGACAATAGGCATTATTCTAATGTACCGAGCTCTGGGATTTTTAATTCGCACCCGAATCGGAATGAGGAGGAAGCAAGAGCGGTGCTGTGGTTGGGTTTTTTTTGCTCTTTGGGATGTAAGGAAAGAGCAGGGTGAGGGATATAAAACAGATAACGCCACAAAATTATAATAAATCAATCACTGAATGTAAAATAAATGTGATTTTTAAACAATAAATTAATTCTTACTTTTCAGAAAGCTAATGTGTGTCCATTTATCTGTCTCGGGTAATACGGAGGAGGTAAAGTTGTATTGAATGCTGTCAGGATTGAGTTGTCCTTACTGGTGTAGAGGATATAAACCTATGCTATGTGTTCCTTCTGGGCTTCTCCTAAAGGCCTATAAAGTCCTCGTAATGGTTCTGTGAATATCCGGGGACGCTCACACAGGAACACGTCCTGATGCAGGTTCTGGCCAGGTCGATCCATTGTTCTCGCTCAGGGTTTCGAGTGCACATGCAGTGCAGATGGCATTATTTGCCCAGATTCTCACCCAGCTAATGGACTAAAGCCCAAGTGGGTCATTTGCGCTGAGAAATATCAGTCCTTTCATCCACTCGAACCTCGCACGCAGCCTACGGTCACCTTTTTGTACTGCAATGTCAACATCCTGCCACGGGCGTTTTGGCACAAGGACGTGCTAGAGTTAATGGAGCGAGTTTTGAATATGTGAGGCAGAAGTGAGATTCAGCAGTGAGCAGCGGCCGTGTGGAAGCGCTCATTTGTCTTCTCGTTCGGTTGGGACGCCGGTCTCTCGAGTCAGTTGTAGCTCCAGTCGTCTCCAGAATAAATGGAAATCCTGGTGTGTTTTTCCTCGACTGTTGTGCAAGAACATGAACACGGTAAACTCTACACTGTGCCGAACGAGAACTCGAATGCACACTCAAATACTCAATTCAACTCAAAAACATCCATGTCTTTAACGCAACCCATATTAGAACTGTTTATACGCTGTGTTCCTAAATTGCTGTTTTACACACATTTCAAACTGCCACCAACTGTTGCTATGCATATATTTACACGTTGTTTACACTTCTCCTTTTTTGCACATTGTACTATATGACATACATTAAAAGTTTGTCTACACCTCAATATAAGATTTATAAGTGCTTTTTGAAGATCTCATTCCACATTCAGTCCACATTCACTGATTTAATGATCTCCACTCTTCTGGGAAGATGCTCCAGTAAATT
Source organism: Silurus asotus (assembly GCA_024362625.1). Classification (NCBI taxonomy): domain Eukaryota; kingdom Metazoa; phylum Chordata; class Actinopteri; order Siluriformes; family Siluridae; genus Silurus; species Silurus asotus. The sequence continues at coordinate 5,058,308 of MU570271.1, forward strand.
TGTGCTTGTGGAGATTTGTGTTCATTAAGGTTTTAGTAAGGCGGGTACTGATGTGAGATAAGGAGGCTTCAGCGTTCACATTCATCCCAAAGGTGTTCAATAAGATTGAAGTCAGAGCTCTATAGAAGGCCAGTCAAGATCTTCAAATCCAACCCCATTAGAAGCATATATTCATAAGGCTGGCTTTGTGCACAGAGGCATTGTCATGCTGGAACAGATTTGAGTCTCCAAGTTTAAGGATTGTATGAATGTGCTTTCATCTTACATTCACGGCATTTGGCGGACTCCATCATCCAGACTTACAGTTATCTCAGTTGTACATCTGAGCAATTCAGGGTTAAGGGCCTTGCTCAGGGGCCCAGCTGTTGCAGTTTGCTAGCGCTAGGATTTGAATACATGGCGTTCCCATCAGAAGTAACTTCTTGCCCTCTTTGCTATCACTTCCCCTTTACTACCACTTCATCTCTACACATTCTTTCCCACAGCTTTTTTATTTTGCTTCGTTTCACAATGCGTTATGTGTAACTATAACAGGATAACAAGAAATCAGTTTCACAATGATTCAGAGTCAAAACAAATCGCTGTGAAAGCACCCTTAAAAAACATTCACTTTTCATAATCAGCTTCAGATTTTATTGTGATTTTATTACCAAAGTTAAAGTGACACCCGACTTTTCCAGCTAAATGTGGGATCTCCCCCGAACTGCTTCAGATCTGAAAAAATGGCAATGCTGCTCTTTACTGCATTTCCGCTCGCTCAGTCGAGTTAGCAGTGTTACCATTCGCCACCACGTTTATTTATTAAAAACAAATAATACAATTCAACAGGAACAAGAATTAGCATAGTGTCTGGATTACCATGAGCTCGTGCCCAAACCGATATTGAAAAAAACTTCGCTGGTTAAAACCAGGAAGTGCACGTGGCTTTGTTACTGTTTGTGATTCAATGCAAATATGATTCTTTCCTAGTTTTTGTTCTTGTCTGAACAAAAAAAAGCAGCAGGCAGCAGCACAAAGCAGTAATCAGCTGCACATAAACTGCAATCTTACTGCGTTTGTGTTGCGGCTGCAGAAGCTGCGTCCTTAGAAAATACAGTATGTATAAAATACACCTGACATCACATCCACACTGACTACAGCAACCTCTGTGAAAAAAAGCACACAAACCTTCTGCTTTGGCAAACCTTCCCCTTTTCCCAGCACTGACACGGGGTTTTGTTGGTAAGGAAACGCTGCTCTCATTAGTATGCAAGATTACATGCCTACACAGATGTGGTCAACTGCTAAATTGTGGTTTTATAGCATTAACAAAAACCTTTAATGCTACAAGAAATAAATATAAATATTTATTTTGTTAAAAAACTTATTATTATTATTATTATTATTTAGTAAATTATTATAATTATAAATATCATTATCATTATTGTCTCTTTAAAATCTGGTCTAGATGTTTTTTATTTAAAAATATACATATTATTTTACTTAATATATAATATATTATACAAAAGATTTGTTTTTAAAGTGAAACAATAAGATTTTTTGGTCGTCTAGACGTGGCAGGACGTCTAGACGACAAGTAAAATAAACATTTTCAACACTGCTGCTTCATATTAACTAAAAAACAAGCACTTTAACAAGCGAGGTAAAAAAAGACCGAGTAAAGGCTGAGTAAATCAAACAACACCAAAAAAAAAAAGAAAAAACCCATAAGCAATGTGAGAGCAGCTCGAATAAAACACTGACCAAAAGCCTGTTGCAGCAGTAACCTGCTCTTCAGGGACAACTTTTTTGGCTCGGTTCCTGCACAATAATTATCGTTTCTGCTCACCCTGGTCGTTTCACGTAGTTGGACCAGGACCAGCAGGAGATTGAAGTACAAATGAGCTGAAATGAGAGTCTATTCTCTGTGCAATGTCACATTTCCCATGTGCAATGTAAGCGAGAGATAACGGCGAACAAAGCGGCGTGATAACGCAAAATAACGCTGGAGGAGGAGGTTATTTTCTTCCCTTTTCTCTGCCATGTGTTTTAGTTTCTGATGTTGGAAAGCTGGTGTTATATTACTTACACCACGACTCAACAAAAGGATACTTTTACAATACTTCGTTTCCTCGTAGCTGGATAATATAACAATTTATTTAGCTAGACTTCGAGGCCTCAAATGTTGTTGCTATGGTTACATATAAAACCGACGTTTCTGAAAAAAAGCTATAGACCTAGCTTAAACTATTAATGATCAGTGTCTGAGTATTAGATCATTGAGATTCTTTTAGAAGAAAAATAATCAACTCCATAATACTAACACCCTGACAGTGGTAGAGACGACGTATTTCGTGCCCAACTCATCCTAATTTGATGAAGATGAAGAGATAAAGAAGTTATAAAACTGTGTAACAGAATGTATAAGTTTAGTGTCTACAAGTTTGATCCTTAGTATTGTACGTTTGTTCCCAAATGAGAAGGCGACTGTGGTGAAGGAAAAAACTCCCTGAGATGTCGTGAGGAAGAAACTTTGAGAGGAACCAGACTCAAAATGGAACCCGTCCTCATCCTCAACACTGAAGATCCATTCAAATGCAGTTCCATTATTTTTGAGATGCTGTTCAGTAACGGGAGCTTAAATAACGAAACTGTTCATGCAAACTGTGATCCATTGTAGCAGACTGTTGATATTAATTACAATCCAAATCCATCCTTAAAGTCCAACCTCGGTTATTCCTCACATATTAAAATGCACGCTACAGTTCATCCGCAATGACTTTAATATGATTGCAGAGAAACGACTCAGAAAAAGTCACTCGATCCCCTGAGGGAAAAAAAAAAAACCCACAAGCCAGTGACTGCACACCAACAGAGCTGTCTCTATGGCAACCAAACTCTTTCTCCTCCGACGTTACACGTCTGAATGTTTACTGTCAGTATAATCTGTTCAGTGTGTCAGCAACAAATTATCATATTAACATGCTCTAAATACTAAAGAGAGAAGTACGTGGTGATTTAGCGGCGTCTGGGCGTGTGCGCAGGCGTCATCGCGGCTTCCCTCATCGATTTTCCTGCAAATCATATTGAGAGGCAGCATTATTGGGGCCGTAGCCTGTGCGCCGTTGCTACCGCGCGTGTCGATTTTCATAGCCTGGAGTTAAACGGATAGATTTTCATCACATTTTCCCCCATCTATGAAGATTGGCCTTACGCCAACAGCGACCCAATCGTCCTGATAAGTAGGCCTTCATTGGCTGACTCGTCCATTTTCAAATCTATTACATTATTTTCATCATTTCTGCTCTGAGCCATGTCTTCCCTATTTCTCATCACTGCCTACATGCGAAGCATTTTTAACAGGACATGACTCTTCCACTTCTTTAACTCCTTTGAATGTCTGATTCATTTGCGCCTGGGGCGAACCGCTTCCCTTTTAAAAGTGGGCCAAAAGCAGGAGGCTAAGTGTGGTACTGCGGTCCAACATGAGCTGGAGAAAAGACAAGCGGGATTAGCGACATAATACTTTATCCTCCGTGTTTCTAAAGCTGGGACCACCGCACGAGTCTGCAGGAGTCTTCACAAAGTGCCGATCCCTTTTTATTGATATACCATTTTTCCCCCTCTTTGTGCTATCATCATGCTGATCGCTTACCACTGGTCTTCCACTACACTGTGCCATGATGTGTTGGGATCAGAGTTAGAGCAGGTTCAGCTCAGTCTCAGACCCATGGATGATTTAACTCTAAAATGTATTTTGCATGGGACTGCTCCGGCTGTGTATCCATGTTTCATTTCAATCTCATAATTCTGTCAAATATCCATCCGGTTGCCAAATCTCCTTCCACACAGAGACTGTGAAAGATTTAAAATCCCTGTTTTGTTAATAGAGACCCTTTTTCCAAAGGACAGTTTTCTGTTGACTGATATTAATTAGGGTTCACCAAGTGGGACAAACCAAAAAGCACTTTATACATATATATTATATCTTCTGTACAAATCTCCAACTGAAATTAGCTTCTCAGTACAATTCAGAAAATTATAATAAAATCTTCCATAATGCAGTGCTGAGTACGGTGGCAAAGGGCTGAAAATCCCGGAAACTTTCCAAGAAATGTATTGGAATTTACTAACAATTTGGGGAAATTTATATGAACTGTATTACATACAGATTTGAAAAAAAATGACTGTTTGTCCTGCAAGATTTTTGACATTGCAGTTCTCTGTTATAGGCTCACCTGCAATTATGCACATTCCCGTTAATTCCCGTGGAAATTACTGGAATTTTGCAACCATAGTGGCGAGTTAGTTGACTCCTACAAAGCCAATAATTATAAATTTTTATCTATTAATTAACATTTCAGAATATCAGTGACCTGTTATGACAAAAACAATTGTATTTTATTGTATTTTGAGCTGAATAACAGCCTGCACTATTATCAGAGTCATTCTCCTAAATCACTAATCAGCATCTTTTCATTGGAGAAAGTCAAAGTCTTCTGCTATAATGATGGATAATGAAAATCTGCTTGTAGATTATTTTATTGTCTCTGTGGTGCCTCAGAAAATCATGTGACCAGTGAAATTCAGCCAATCAGGACAAAGTTGGAAATCCAGAAACCAGCATTAAGGCGTTGTACAGTAGATATTTGAAATTGCTGATTATACCTTTAATAAAAGTGCTGCATATTGCACTTTGGTGTGAATGTTTTTTTGCAGCGTCGTTATGCTGAGTCAAATATACTACGCAAATATGCCGAGTTCCTTTTATTAACCTCCGATCATTCCTGTTTTTCTCTGAGACGGCACTCACTAATTATATTTCACCTAATCTCAGCCTGTAGAGCTCCATAAAAATCAATGTGCATGCAAATGACCTGACAAGACTCCCTCTTTTGAACGTTTTTTTTTTTCTTATTATGTCTCGCTTTGCTGGTTCATTAAAAGCTTTTCGACTCCGACCAGACAGCGCTCGTGTTTAATCGGGTAGGAGGTCTGCCGGGGCTGTTTCTTTGTGGTTTCTTTGGACTCGTAATAACGGGTGCGTCTCTACGTCTTGCGGGGCAGTTTGTCCATTTGTCTGTGTCACTGTTTTTGTGAACTGAAGTTAAGAGGAGTAGGTTGGTTAATCTCCCAGTCCAGCTGGAACATGGATACTGGTAATTAGTGGGCTCCTGCACCATGAATCACTAACCAGCAGACAGACCACAGAGCGGACAGACAGGCCGAATCAATCTGCACTGGTGTCCCAATCGTAGGGTCATGTAGTGGAATTAATATAATTGACCTTTGGTGGAAAACTGACAACATGCTAAAGTGCTGAGCAGCGGCCGAGTCACACATCATTAGAGCTGACTGGAACGGCTGCAATGTCCTGTTTATCTTCATGACATTACAACGCAGGGAACCATTCTCACTGATGGATATGCACGAGTCAGATATTCCTAAAGAAGACTGTATTGTGGCTCACATTTGTCGTGTTTTGTGTGACATGAAATGGCTGCCATGATTTGTGTTAGTCAGAGGTCCAAGAACTAAGCTGGTCAGAGCACAGGTGGACACGGTAAATCAACATGCTAACATGCATGATAGCACTGAACAAACTCGCACATGCAACAGGATGAAAAAACAAGACAGGTGAACACTATCAATCAACAAGCCAATGAATACGAATTTTAGAGCGAATATTTGTTGAAGTTTAGTTTAAAACAGAGGAAGTAACATTTTTGTTTATTTTCCATGTCAGTTAATTGGCCTCTTCTGAAAGCACTCTGATGTTCAGTAGGGATGTGCAGCTCCATAACTGAGGCTGATACGTTTTGCATCTCGATGAATAGCCAACGATATGATACATTAAATATACATATGAAGCAGCAACCGATGCGATGCGATGCGATACGATTCCCCCCGTACGACGCAATGCGTTCCGATATTCCGATCGCAAAAAAATTGAAAAAACATGAAATAAAACCAGACGTTCTTGTTCTGTTGTGACTGCAGGAAGTTACAGCTCTACCTCTGCCATGTTAATCTGTATTCTATGTGACTTTCGGGACACGCCTCGGTCTTCACGTAGCGGTAGCGGTGCTGAGAGAACGCGCTCGAGAAACAGTTTAAGGAGGAGAAATCGATCTGTATATAAAATATTCATCACAAATTATTGGTCCCTTTTTACCGATGCAAATATGTTAAAAAAGATGGTTGACACTTTTTAAAATCGATGCATCACTTTTATGCCGATGCGAATCGCTGAATCTTACCATCCCTAATGTTTAGTGAGGAATATTACTAGGCTTTAAGTCTAGACGTGGTGCAAATTTCCCCACAAGAAAAAACCCAAACCTACCCAAACCTGTGTCACAATATTCATTAGAGGTCTATGAAGATTCCAACATTCTGACATTACATACTGCAGCTTTAAATCCCAGAGCTGGTCACTGGAGAGTTAAGGCTGGGAGTAAAGCCTGCATGCGAACAGTTATTTCTGCCCACAGAGTAAATACACCGTCTGGAAATAGTAACGTGTTTGCGAGGCAGAAAAAGTCACAACAGCTCCACAACAAATACGTTTCATACGGCCTTTTGAACGAGCGTAAAAAACTACAGTACGGGATCAGTGTGTCCTTGAGCCTGCATGAATTGAGCGCGCTCGCTGTGTGAATGAATACCCGGCGTGAAGTAATGAATGAGCTGTACGGATCTGATGAATGAAAGACCTTCACCTTTGCCGAGGAAAATTACTCTTCTCTCTCTCGCTCTCTCCGAACAGGCAGGGAAATGGCTAAATAAAAATGTCTTAACCAGCCTTTTTTTTCCTCCCCATACCTGCAATTATGTATCGAAGCTTGAAAAAGCAGGCAGCGCCTTTTAATGCGCTGGAGAATTAAAGGCCGATAAGAGGCTCTTTAGAGGCTGCCAGTGCCATTTACCCAGGCGAACTGTATTACTGTAATACGGATATCAACAGGTCATGCTCTGTTTGCACATATAATTAGAGCTGAGAGTGTGCTGCGAGCTGAAGACATGACAAAGCAAAAGGCTGTGAATATGTGTGTGAGTGTGTGAGTGTGTTGTAGGGAGGGGGCACCTGGGTGATATTAGCCTTGTCCTGAAAGCGCACCTGTAGAGGACATGGCGGCCCTTTGCAGCGTGGCATAAACGCATTATAAAAACGCTTCACAATGCCAACTCGTTAACGGTGACTCCAAAAACGTAATTGGTTTATTAAAGCAACTTCAAAGACTAATCAGCAATAAATTCTTAATTGACTGATAATATGAGCATCTTTTACCTAATCAGACGGATTAATTGATCATCAGGAAATAACAATCATCCAGATCGATAGCAATCAATTCATGGCTGGGTCCTGCCCACAGATCCACTCCACACACGGTGCATCGAAATGCACGTGATAAACGTACGATCGCTACACGATTTCTCGAAATCCAGATAAACAATAAACAATTTGCGATTTAAACCTGATACAGAATGTTTTCCCAACTCGCTGTTCTTGATTCTGATTGGTCGGTGGGACCAATTGTTTCTTTTGCACAAGTTATGACAGTAGTGCAGCTGAAGTTTAGATGTTTAGAGTCTCCAGTGTTACTGCTTTGTAAGAGTTCGACATAAAGCTGTAACATTTTACGGTAGAGTTTACGCAATTTCTGCTTTTTTTAAATTATTATTATTATTAAATTGATAAGAAAAAGAGAGGTTTGGTGAGGAAACACCTGGAAAAGATTTATATTATATAAAGATTTTAACGTTTTAAGGGTTTTAAAGCAATATTTTAAAGATTGTCACTTCTAAGATGTTTTAAACATACGTTCTGTTTAGCTACAGATCAGAAATATTATAATAAGAATTATGTGTATACATTTTTAGTGCTCTTCTGTCCTTTCATGAAGGTTTAACTTAAAAAAATAATACATATGAAATAAGAAACAGTTCTATAGTTCAATAAACCTTCAATCGCAATAATAATGGTTCTCATTTTACGATCCGATTGAACAATGTATATTACTGTTATATTTACTTAATTTTAATGTTTTCGAAACAAAATCGCTTCTATCTAGTATGTGTTTACCTCTGGGGGGAAAAGTTTATGAGGCGGCAGACTTTTTCATCAGAGTGTAAATAAATCCACCACCGTTCCCCTGGAATCCTGTCCATTACACTGGAGCTCTTATGCGCGTAAATTCAGCTTAAGGCTGTAAGACGGAGAAACGTATCTATAAATCATGTATAATAAGCTCCCTGTAGGAAGATCGATATGCCCGTTGCACCTCAGAACTTCACCGTCGCAGTTAACATTTGTCAGTGACGACTGCTCCCTGAGTAACATTTGCTCTGGAGGCGGATTTTCATACGGCGGTGTGTAAAGAAAAACGCGTACGTTTATCAGTTATCGCTATTTCCTTCTTTAAGTAAGAGATTTTACTCAATGCCAAAATCGCTAACTTTTATATTCTTAAGATACATTCGTATAAAAAGTGATAAAGGTTCAAATTTAGGGTCAGAGTTTAGCGTTCTAAGCTTTTTTTTATGACTTCCTTATAAGGAACAAACGTATCCATTCTTTTATAAGAGACTGATGGTGCTAACTGGCGTTAAAATGTGAAATCATGCCTAAAACTGGGCAAATCTCCCACAGAGACGTTTGACATGACATGCGTTTAACATATGGCGGCACTGCAACAAGTCGTTCGAGGTGGTTCGAGCAGCAAACGCGCTTCAAGAGAAAAAGAACATCACCGGTAGACGACGAGAGATCAGGAAGAGCCTCAACGAGCTCGACCCCCAAAAATGTCAAAACACGACAGATTTGGCTTTTTGCGGAATTCATCCTTTTCTTGAAGATGAAGATGGAGCTCAAAGGTCAACGTTCTGACAACGTTGTGTAGATCCAGCACAAATTGATACGCTTCGAGAAGAAGACTTCCAGGACACGTTCTAGAAGAAAGCTGGGGGTGCTGTATTGCTGTGCAAGGGGACTATTTTAAAGTTGATAGTGTGGAAACGTAGATAAATAAAGAACTTTCTTGTAAATAGAGAAAGTCTCCAAACTTTTTGATATCAGCCCGTACTTGGCAAATTGTTGCGATGTAAAATGAGGCAAATTTGAGGCCAAACTCTCAAACATCTTCATCCCAAACAGCTATCGGTGACTATTTTCCAAACCAGCACACAATAATATCATTGCTTCCTCACTCTAGTTAATAATGCTGATAAATTAGCTAGCATAATGTTACTTCCTGTCACATAAGGAAACTGCAACTCTGTTACAAAACACGGGGCTGTGTGCATTTTCTGTGCTTTTTTTCTCCAGGTTCCTCTGTTCATTCTCCTTCTGGTTCTCATCTTCATCCCTAAACACTTGGACCTGATTTCTCAATTAGCTGGACATGTCTCTGTCTCATCTTTTCTAGCACAGAGCCACTTCAAACATCTGACAGAGGACAGGGAAGGGTCTCTCTCTCTCTCTCTCTCTCTCTCTCTCTTTCTCTTTTGCTCAGTGTATCTGTGAGCAGGTAAAGCAGAGGACCAAGGTCCCTCATTTGTATCTGTCAAGGCTGATTAATGATATTTCATCCTCTCCGTGTTCTCCTTTTTTTATTTTCCGTTGCCTCTCTCTTTCTCTCTCTCTCTCTCTCTCTCTCTTTCTCTCTCTCTTCCAATTTTTGTACACCTGCTTAACGTGGGAGCTGCTAAGGGGTTGGTGAGGTATGGACGGGGCAAATGGGGGGCGCGCGGTGGGGGGGGGGATTAGGACACACACGATTAGTAGGACACGTCATGTTTATGCACAAACATGGCGTCTACATGTGATTCAGCTTATAGAACACACATACACTGTGTAATTATGTCGAGGTTGTGGTGCTGATTCATCAACCTTTCCCTCATCACACACACACACACACACACATAAAATATCGTGTTACTGCAGTAGCTATAAAGCCCCCACCATTTACTGCAGTCCAAACGAGATGCGTCTCTCTCTCTCTCTCTCTCTCTCTCTCTCTCTCTCTCTCTCTCTCTCTCTCTTTTTCTCCACGTCTGCTTGTCTCTTTTCCCTGTGATGACTAAATCACTCCTGGTTCCATTGGATCTTTCCGGTGGCCGTCAGCCGTAGAATGAATGCCTTCACAAGTTCAAGTTTCTCAGTTGCGGGAAAAGGCAGCGTCACCAGGCGTACGCATCATGCGCACTTTTCATTTTCATTAGCAGGACCTCATACTGCAACGCAACACCATGGTTTTCACTGTAGGGGGTTTGTCCTTGGGTATCTTCCCCCCACCACACACACACACACACACACACACACACACACACACACACACACACACATATACCAATTAAATGTCAGGATTCACTTAATTAGTTTCAAAAGGCAAAGTGAAGATTAAACCAGTTCCCTCCTGATCATTTTTCGAACAGCGGCCCGTCATTGGCTGTGTGTGGATTAAACACGTATTAGATAAAAACTATGAGATTATTTCCTCATTGTTTTTTTTTTCTCCTCTTGCAAGTCCATTTCTTCGGTCGCTGCCTCCTGAGCCCCCGGTGGATTTACGGAGGATGGTGTGTGTGTGTGTGTGTGTGTGTATGTGTGTGTGAGGGGAAAATACCCAAGGACAAACCCACGCACACACACGCCATGTTGCACAGATGAGGACTTGAGACTGATTACAAAAACAAATTAATCTTTATTCAGACGGGAGTGCAGTAAATCTCGACAAAACACAAACAAGTATTTACAGTTCCATAATCGGGTGTAACAAGAGTGGCATTAAATCCTCGGCAAGAGTGCGCCTGGGCCGTCTTTAATGGCTGCGCCGTGGCGGGTTTTTTTTTTTTTTCGTGCAAAACTGATTAAAAATGCAATCTGATTATGAGCGCTCGTATTGGGAAGGAGAAAAAAGCATGCCGCCTGTTTCTCAGGTGCAAATAGATTTAGGAGAAGAGGATTAGAAGACATCCAGCCCTCGACATGCTGCGTAATGGGTTTGAAGTGACTGAACGGCAGGTAGACGGGAGCGGATGGGGAAATACCTGAAGAGCACTCGCTGGTAATGTCGGAGCGCCGCACTGTAAACCCGCGGGCGAGGTTGATTTGAGTGAGAATTGCACGAGCGGAGAGAGTGAATTAGACCTGGCGGGACTTGGTAGATCCTTAATGCGGCCTGTAAGACAACTGGACAATAGAAATGTGTGTCTGCCTATTAGAAGGCACGGCTTTGCACCGACCAGATCGATAGGAACATCAAAGCTCATCATCAGACCCGACTCTCAGGCACTGAAGTTCGTCTGCCTTTCAACAAAGAGGCCAGAGTGCACTTTACTAATGCTAATCGAGGAGGCTGAGGGGAACCTCAGTGAGGAGGCTGAAGGGAGGTGATAACCTACAAAATACTATAAAAGTGTACATTTTAAGCTTATTCATGATGATTAATAAATTACTTTTGGCCTCTTTTATCGTAGGAGTAACGTACACACGGACTCGTACAGCAAACACTCCACATAATCCACATAATACTCGTATCCACTGAACGTCACTGGAACAACAGAAATCTGAAACAAGGCTGTGAATGTGAATGTAAATGTGTGAGTGAAAGGAGGGACATGTTATATAATGGACCTCGGGTAGCTCTTCTTCATCACATGACCTTATAGTTGATGTTTTTTACAACAACAGCACAACGCATGAGTGTTGTGACCTCACAAACTGAGCTCATATGTAAATGAGTTGGAGTGAGAAATCCTTTTCGGGGAAGTAGAATGTGTGTAGACACTGTGTATGAAAAAAAAAATTAATGCATTGTGCCGTCTAGTGAATGAACGTGTTTTTCGGTACTGCATTTATCAGCTCCGGATGCATGTGAGCTCTAACCGACCTCCTGCTTTACCGCAGTTCCTCAGCTGTTGGCCAACCCATAACTGATAACGTCCTCGAAGTCCTTGAAGCTGATGTGTCCATCTGAGTCGTGGTCCACGTGTCTGTCAGGAGAAAGAAATTCACCCAGTTACTGACCGCTAAACACGTCATAGTGGACCCAATGGTTATTTCCGGCTTTAGAGGCTGATAAAGCTTTAGATTCAGTCCTGCAGGCAAGAGTGATGAAAAAGAGCCAGAATGCCACCGACACACCACACAGGGGTAGAACACTAAAGGCGGTATTGAGTGACTGTCGCTGATGGATATTAACTCGAAGCAGGCAGACCAATAAACACTCGCTTTCCTTTCTCAAATTCAATATGGCACCCTGTCTGTATATCCGATACTTGTCATCGTAATCAGTATCAATCGTGTACATTCTAGCTGTAGGGTTACTATTAGTTTCAGTGATTTCCGGGGAAATTACTCAGAAGATACATGACAAGTCCAGAAAGTGGAGCTTTGCAATGCCCTCAGACCTCAAGTCTACAAGGACTACTTGACGTGTGCACTCCATTTTGCTTTCACTGTCTGATTACATCAGGCTAAAGCCAATCTTAAAATCTAGAAAATGTACAGTGTTTTAAAAACCCTAGCTTGTCTTTCTTTTGGTTGTAAATGTCTGGATTGCCTAGATGACCAGAATGAGTAAATGTATGGCCATAGGAAGGACTCAAAAAGCAGACGTTGTCGGTGTACATAGCAATGAAACGGAACCCAAAAGCAGTGTTAGACAGTAAGAAAGTAAATGTAATTCATTATTGTAATTAAGCAGCTTTTTGCGTGTTTTTAACTGAAGTGTTTCTGTTCAGGGAGACTTTTACTGTAACTTCACTACATTGTATAGTCAAATATTTGACTTTTTTCTCAGCTACATTTAGTAAAATCACTCGTTCCTTTTTATTTACGAGGATAAAAACGTAACTGGTGAAACAGGCAGCGAGTCGCCGATCAGGGTCGAGCGCACGCTCTGTTTTACACGTGTTCTGATCGGCACTCGGTGCATCTACTGATCACCAACATACAGTTCAGCATCAGTTCAACATCAAGCAGAACATTTAGAGAGGAATAAATGAAGAAGAAACTCCAGACTCGAACTCACCACCACACACGTGACCTCATTTACACGTTTTTATTAAAGGTTTTGGGCTCATGATCATTTTATTAGAAATCAATCAGTAAAATCAGTGTTTGAGTCATTAATATCATTCTATTAATAGATCAGTGTGCTGAGAGTCACATTCGAGTCTTTCCACATAAACTGAGGTGATTAAGTGAAGAATCTTGTGATTAAAATGATAACAGGAACATTAGAGTTATAATAAATCAATACTTTGGATACTGAAGTTCATTTGAAGGCAAATACTTTTACTTTTACTCAAAGTTAAAATTGATCACTTTTATGTGAGTGTATCTCTACTTTATCTCAAATACATGGATCGTGTACGTTGTCCATCGCTGCCCAATAAAAGCTTGGTGTTACATATGTCCGATGCACAGAATAGCACAGTAAATCAGAGTATAGATGTAAAGGTATGTCTGAGTCAGTCTGGTTTAAAACTATATAAACTCTGATTATAATTTAACACTTAAATAAAGATATGATTATGATCGAATGAATGTAAAACCCCAAAGCCAGGGGGCAGTAACACTGGTGTGTGCAGCCTGAGTGACTTAAGTGAGACGACGCTCGACTTATTTCACGTCCTGATGGAGGTCGTGTTCACCTGCCTGCTCCTTTTATCAGGATGGAAGGTGATGCACATGACAGAGGAACAGTCCAGGGACAGGGGACGCTTTCTCCATTTTTAGTGCAGGTAAAACGGGGAAGCAAGTGTTCTCTCACACACACATACACACACACACAAACACAACCTAAACAGTATTCCTTCAATTTAAATACATCTGGCTGCATATATTAATGATTGTGAACTTCACCGCTGTGTATAATGTTTGAATATTTGTAGATTACGAAATAAAATCTCCCAAAGCTACAGTACAATCGTAGTTGGATCATAGTGTGCAGATGTTTAATGGTCAATGTTCCTCGTCTGCTTTCCTGATGTTCACTAATGCTTGCACGGCACAAGAGAGGGTCCAAACTCGGACAGAGGAGACGCGTATGTAGAGATATCAAAATAGCCATCAGCATGCATGCCTGGATCCGAATTCAAAGTGGCTTGAGCCAGTGTCCAGACTTATCACACACTCCCAGAGCCATTTCTCTAAAGCGTGGCACACTGAGAGAGCAGACGCTCGATTACATCGTCAGATGAGCGAGGATGAATGAGCAGATAAAGATGATGCACGAGCAATTGGATCAGTGTGGGAGAAGAGCGTGTTGGAGAGCACTGGTTTTTTTTTTTTTTTGCTTCTTTTGCTCAGTGCCCACTTCCTGCACAGATTAAATTGAATGGAGTAAATAGCTAAACTGGAATCTCCTATTTCCTGCTCATTGGATCTTTCTTCCTGTTCAGCCAGCACGGTATCGCACAAATCGGAGAGCATCGTGCTGAGCTATTTGATAAGCCCCGGGTCCACACTGGGAATTAGCTGGGCGATGTAACTGAAGGCAGAATCGATGTGGATGGAGAAAAAAAAAAAAGCGAGAGAACTCTGTCTTCCTGTGTGTGTGAGGATATTCGTTGGGAGCTTGTGTGTTTTCCAGCCTCGCTCTCTCTCGCTAGGTGATTTCTCTATTACTCCGAGCAGCAGACTGATGGAGTGCAAACCCAGCAGATGTGAGGGAAATTTGGTAGCAACAGGGAGGAGAATTAAAACAACATTAGGCATCCAGTAACTGGAAAATCACGCTTTCCCGTTCCGTGCTGGTGAATCTCGATCAAATAGTAGTGCACTAAGGACCTAATTAGATTCTAATACGGCCCTCTCAGTGGAGGAGGAGGAGGAGGAGGACCACTGGGACGTCGCCCGTGCCCGTGCCCGTCTTCAGGCCCTTTTCAGACCTGTTTAATCAGAAATCACCATCCAGTGCTCCAGAACTGTCAGGAGTCCATAATCACAAAACGCTGGCGTTAAAGCTGGGGGACAGAGTGGGTGTGTGTGATGAGGACGTTGTCTGTGAAAGCGATTAGGCGGCGATGGTGGCCGCGTCACATACCGGCGTATCTGACTGACTGGTCTGATATTAACACTGAAGCAACACATCAAGTCGCCTGGAAAGTTGTCAGATCGGTAAAAGTGCTGGAGGGGCTTTGCTGTCCCCGCTGTCTTTACCATGTTGAGTGAAAACACACACACACACACACACACACACACACACACACACACACACACACACACACACACAAACAAGGCTGTGCCAGACACAATTTTCACAACACTGTCATTCCTTCAACGATCGTCACCGCACTGGACTCCTTTATTCATTACTTAATTCAATCTAATCCATAATTTTATATTTTGGTAAGGAAAAAAAACCTGATTTGTGGTTGAGTAAAACTATAAAAAGTTTCGATCACTATAACACAATTATATATAAATACTGATTATATTAGGGATGTGCATCTTAATAATTGAGGCCGATGCGATTCCAACGATACGATTCATTAAAGATATATAGCATATGAAGCAGCTACAGATGCGATGCGATGAGATATGATTCACCCCTTTACAATGCAGTGTGATCCGATTTCCATTTGATTTGATTAAAGGCAATACGATGCAATGAAGGTTCAACCATTTAATATGGTTCTGATACTTTACTTTTATTACTTTGGTTCAGACAGACGGCAAATCATCAAATCACTTAAGTTACTTGTTCTGTTGTGTGTGCAGGAAGTTACAGCTCTGCCTCTGCCATGTTAATCTGTATTCTGTGTGACTCTGGGGACACGCCTCGTGCTGAGAGAACGTGCTCGAGAAACAGTTTAAGGTGGAGAAATCGATCTGCATAGAAAATATTAGTTCCAAATTATTTCAAAATAATAAAATATAGCGCACCTACAGATCTTTTTTTTATATATATATTTATAAAAGAAAAATTACCATTAGCTATGCTTCTCTAGTTTGGGACCCTGAGATGCGATGTTGATTTATTTATTTTTTCCAAGTCAAACTGGTGCTTCTGATGGTGTAATCACTGAACCTTTAATTCATGTTGGTTCCAATTTCAAAGCGTGTAAATGAGCTCTTTTTCCCACCATTTGCTTGATGTTTCCTCATTCCTTTCCTTGTTAATCAGTCACATTGGAACAACAGGCAATGCAAACCGTGATTAATGTCATTAATGTTCTGTACATCCAAAACCATAGTTTGTTCTCATTGGTTTCTCCAGTAGACTATATAGTAAATCCTCTACAGGACAGACAAAACATAATTCTGCAATGGGGCTTGAGAATTTGCTCTGTCAATAATAACATCTATACCAGTTACATTCGATTCATCACTTAATTCATTCCTGGTAAGCAGCTCTTTACTGTTACCCAGTTATATGAAATAAAGTGAGAAAAAAAAAGGGAAGCAGTTGAGACCCATTCTGCAGATATCTACACATATCGTGCTGAGTGACCACTCAGGGTGGTGCTCTGGGTTCTCTTCCCTGAGGGGTGGATAGTTGAGGATTTACCATATAACTGAAAAGTGACTTTATAACACATTTGTATTCTTTGTTGTTTCACACGGATGAAATGGAACCTGAGTAAAAAGAGAAGAAGGAGCGTCAGCCTTCTTAAAGCACACAGTATTCCTGTTGGGACGATAAACACTAAGGAACCGTGAAGGAGTTGTGGGGACACGTGGGCTGAGGCAGGGGGGGGGGAGATGCAGCAGTGCTGGGCAAGGTGTCCTCAGCAGAAATGTGTTGGACAATCCTAACTGAGATAAATATTGCTTGGGCAATGTGTTGCTCTTGTTTCTATGTGGCAAAATTACCCTTGGGAGGACGCAGCAGTCTTCCCGGGAGACAGAGCCGGGTAATGACATCATCAGTGCGCACCAGAGGCACAGCTATATTAATCTGAGCAGTGTTTGCCTGCTTTTTTTCCCCCCTTTTTTTTCCTTCCAAAAGGGAGCAGTGGGAAAGAAAAAGAGGCATGGCAGAATCCAAGAGCTACTCTGTCATTGTCAGAGGGAGCACACTTAGCTCCCATACTGACGCTGCAGAAAAGTAGAGGGAAAAAAATCTGCTCGGCTTGTTCCACTCCCATCACCTCTCTGTGCTAACGCTGTGTGTGCTGAGGGTTACGGCTTGGAGTGTGTGTCCAGAGAGTTTATATAACAAGGGCTGTTGTTATCGATTATTATACTACTCGAGTAAACGATTATTCCGTCAATTAGTCGGATAAAAATTACTTTTTCCTTCTTAAAGAGCAAAACTAAATAAAAGTAAGAACAAAGACGGGTCTTTTGAAATATATATATATATATATATTTATTGCTGAAATTGCATAAAAGAATATCGTCGATTTGCTGCATTTAATTTCCGTATTATATCAGAATACGAATCCAAAAACATTGCGTTCAAAAAGTCCCTCCGCAGTGGCCGTGTAGAGCAGGTTATGGAAAAATATCTTTTAAATAATACTCATAATTATTGGCCGCTCACAAAATCCGTGTTTTTATCACCAGCTTTAAAATGTGTTTCACCACCTGCTCCACAGCGCCACTGCTGAGCGACTTTTTGACCGCACTGGATATAAATAAAAATTTTAAATAAAAAAAAAAAGATTTAAAATTACTTTAAAAAAGGTAAACGTACTATACGGGGTGTTTTTTATGTTTAATTTATTTAGGAATTGTTTCACCCCTACACACAACAGTCCTGGAATATCGGGACGTATGGATATGTTTGGGTCTTTAGCTTTGCGATGTTAGTTTTTAGCGATGAACTGGAGGTCGTTTGTGAAAAATGAATAGGAATGTGTAGCTCTATTCAATATTTATGAAATATTTAAAGGAGTTTAACACGTTTTACATATCTGTACACGTTAGCGTTAAACTACTGAGTTTCTCACTTAATGTAACCCTCTTTAATGCGAAGTCACGACGCTGAGATGGTGCAGTAACGATGGTGTAATTGTGAAAACAACGTGTGTGAATGTGTGAAATCTAGGTAGGGTTTCATTAAAAGTGTTTGGGGTTTGCTCAATATTTTCTGGAATAACTGTGAATTCGGACAGAAAACTTTTCTCAGGCTTTCTGAATGCTAATTAACTCTTCACTGTGAATCTCGAATGTAAAAAATAAGTATTATAACTTTAGCTTAACTTTGTCATCTAAGCCAGGTTTTGAGATTTAATGTTTTCTATCCAATGCTTTTGGAAAAAAAAAATACAAATAAAAATATTCTCACGGAATGCAAAATATGTTTGCAGAAAAGCCTAAGGCTATTGGCATCTTTAGATACAAAATAAAGCTTCGTGATAAATGTATTTTCTATTTTTTTTACCAAAATTTACGTGCAAGCTTTTATTGTGGTGCGTGAACACGTACCTCTGCAAACGTCGACGAGCGTATTTAAAATTACAGGTGGAATTTCCTGTAGTAGAAAAGATAATGGGTAAGTAACTAAGGTCACTTAGCCCCGCCCCCTCCCTACTCCTGAATACGTTGATAAGATGTCGTGGAAGATCCGAGGTACAGGCTGCTGTTATACAAAAATAAAACACACTTCTGACCAATCAGATTTGAGAATTTTAATTCTTTGAGGTACAGATATGAATGCATTTAATAACTTATATTAATGATATTTATGATAAGTACTCAAACCATGTAGTTAAAGTAGAGATACACTCGCTATAATATTACTCCAAAAACTGCTACATTTCAACTTTCACATGAGTACAAACGTTTTTGCTTTGAAATGTACCTGAGAATACAAAGTACTATGATTTATTATGTCTCTAATGTTCCTATTATCATTTTTATCACAAGACTCTTCACTTAATCAACTCTTTGTGAAAAAACGCTTTCACTCTCAGCACACTGATCTATTAAACGAATGATATTAATGAGTCACTGATTGATATCTATTAAAATTGCACAAAAAAAAATCCCACGTGTGTGGTGGCGAGTTTCGAGTCTGGAGTTTCTTCATCATTTATTCCTCTCTAAATGTTCTGCTTGATGTTGAACTGATGCTGAACTGTATGTTGGTGATCAGTAGATGCACCGAGCGCAGATCAGAACACGTGTAAAACAGAGCGTGCGCTCGATCCTGATCGGTGACTCGCCACGTGTTTCACCAGTTACGTTTTTATCCTCGTAAATAAAATGGAATAAAATGGTCTCCCTGAATGCAAACACTTCATTAAAGTACAGGAACATGAAATTCTACTTAGGTACAGAAACCAGTTACAGTTACTTCGTTACTGTCCATCACTGGTTTTATTATTGTTGTAATTTGGACTTTTTAGCATATTGGAGTAGAGGAAAGCTACATATTTTACTTAAGCAAAATTTTCATCTTTAAAATATGTCGATTCCTAAATATTTTCTTCAGTGAACGTCCCGTGTTTATGGAGAAAACGGTCTGTTAGGTTTGGTATTGAATTTTAAATAAGCTTGGGTAGTATTGCTCCATAAAGCCCGAACATTATCCTGCTCGGTTCCGCAGTAGAATCTGTGCGTCGTGAACACTGAATGCAGTTTACAGTCTCCACACCGAATAACGCTCAGGTTATTAAAGAAATGTTAGAGGACGCGTTTTATTGTTCCGTCTCTTGTTTTTAATTTACGCACGCAATCTCGGTTCCTGGAGCGATTTTCAAGCCGTGGTAAATCACGCCTCGGGTGTTAAATTGTGACATTCGCATCGCATTCCTCCGTGCATGAAGCCGTATATTCGGACAGGATTGAATCGTCTGTTACAGATTGCACGTCTCATCACGTGACCCTCGTTGTCCTTCTGCTATTTCGATCTCGCCGAGGGGCGCCGTTCGCCTTCTTCCGTATCTGAATGAATCGGAGGTGCTTAGTGATTGGACGCGTTTCTCCGGCTCATCAAGGAAAATTAAAATGGTGGGAGGATTGTTGGGTTTGCATATGGCGCTATGGCATGGGGACCACACGGGCAATCTGAGACGCTCGCTAACGCAGATGAAAGCATTCCACTCCGGCAGACTGGGAGCCTGTGGGAGAGCAATCGCGCCACTCAGCCGTGCTCTGATTGTGTCTTAATTGGGAATGCTTCACGACCCTCATAGCGCTTCTGCTTCTCGTTCTCCCCCCCCCACACACACACACCTTCCCACCCTCTCTCTCACTCTCTGCCAGGAGAAAAAAAAAAAGGGGTGTGAGATGCAGTCGCCGAGCTCTCAGCGCTGATCGATGGAGCGCCGGCCTCGCCACAGGAGAGATGTAACAGCTACAGCCTCTTTTTTAGATTAACTAAATCTCCTCCGTTAAAAAGCCGAGCGCCGCGCTGTCATGGCAACCTCGAAAGCATCGATGGGAGTTGTGAAACGTGCAGCAGAAATGTCTTCGCTGCCTGTAGCCTCCAGATGTGATATTGATGCTGCTGTAATGCTTGGCTGGCTTTCACCTGCCCGTGGTACCTGCTGAGCTTACAAACGACTCACGTTACAACCCTGAGCTCTAAACATCTAACCCCAGAGCATATATACATTATCCTGATTAAACACACACACACACACACACACACACACACACACACACACACACACACTATCAAACATCTGTGCTATGCTCTGTTCTTTTTATACAGAGCCATGAGACAGAAGGTGTGATTTGAGCTCACAGAAATACAATATCCCATATCCTGGAGGATGTTGGATGTGTATATTCTGTATATATTCTCTTTCACTCACTATTAATGTATGGTATAATATTTAAAATCGCAGGTTTGCTGACTTTTCTGGCTAAATGACCTCAATTCTCAGTAAGAGCATGATAATAAATGATCTCATTTATGTCTATCTTCTTCTCTGAATCACTAGAGAATTGGATAATGCATGTGTAGATTTCTTTGAGATGATACACACAAATCTGTAGTACTGCTTGGTAATAACAATCTTACAATGTAGTTTTGAATGTGTATTTACAGTGGCTGGAAAAAGTAAAGAGTCTTTTATGGCGTTTGAGAGACACGTAGACGTTCCCCTTGTTTCTACGCATGTAATGTAACAGTATAAAGATTTACTTTGACCAAACAAATCTATAAATGTCCAGATGTTTCAGTTCATTGTAATAAAAAATCTTTTCAGCTTTACACACTCTTTTTCAGCAGATGCAGTTCATCCCAGAGCAGTTCAGTAGGATTGAGGTGCGGTGTCTGGGCAGGTGGTTCCATAAAAAAACATGTTTGACGAATGTTTGCTCTCTAAAAAACACTAACAGAACTCGGACGTATTCGTCGCTTCGGCTCATCGTCTGGTTGTACGGTGAAGTCGGTTCCAATGAGCCGCAGTCCAGACAGAATCACAAGGTGTTGAAGTATGGAAAGGGAGACGTTGGTTCGGGATTCCGTTTATTTTCCGGAATAAATCTCCAACCTTCCCTGCTCCAAAACAAACCATTAATCTTCCACCTCCATGTGACTGTGGGGGTGAAGCAGCCTGATCACATCTTCTGTCCTGTTCTCCATCTAAAACAGGTTCTTCTGATGGAGACAAAAATGTCCCATTTGGACTCCACAGAACTTTCTTCCACTTTCTTCACTGTCCACTTCTTGTTTTTTATGCAACAAAAATATTTTTGAAATGAATGAATGAGTCTTGAATGAACGACTCAGACTTGACTATAAAGTGATTACATGGAGTGAGAAACAATATGAAGGCAAAATTATACTTATTTTTCATGTATGTCTTTGTGATTGACTGCTGCTGCTAATGTTCACTCTGTGTGTGGCAGTAAATCATTACAGAACCAGATTAATATATAAATGCTTCCTGTAATAGAACTTGAATCCTAGTAATAACAATAAGCATTTTTTCTCCCTAAATATGTTCCAGTTCCATGTTGCAGAATTTCCCATTCTTAAACATCCTGCAGCAGAGGACAGAAAAAAAAAAAGAACTGAACGTCTCTGGGGGAAGGAACGAGCCGAGCAGGCAAACACGCAGCCTGCCAAACCTGGACCAGAGTGTGTCCCACGTGTCGAACCGAACAAACGGACATCAGACGCACTGACACAAAGTCAAGGTGCAGTCAGACAAGGACACTCTAATCTCTCCACGTGAGGTAAAGGCATAATGCGCAGGAATGCTGGAGGCGCAAAGCGGCGTCGTGCCGTACCGACACGTCCTCAGCACAAAGCCACAAACACGTAGCTTGCACTTATAAATTAGAATGTGCTTACGGGGAAAAAAGATTGATGACTGCGCTGCACACATCTCGTGACTCTACGACTCTCTCGCTTATTTAATAAGGGATCGCAGCGACTTTCCACATCTGCACGCATCCCGAGTTACTGAGGAGGCAGGTTTTTAAAGGGAATTAAAAGAGACGTCTGGGAGACATCTTTCGAGAACCTTGTGGGCCAAATGGAGGATGAAGCGGCGTCTAGGCCAGGGTTATGCAGGTGGGAAAGGGATTAGAAAACTGGCAACCCTACCACACACTCAGATGGTGTGTTTGTGGATTTCATATAAATGATGTGGTCCTGAAACTCTTAGCAAGGTTCCATCCTGAAAAAAAATCCATGTTATTTTCATCGGTTTTTATAATAACTTCTGGTTATATTGCAGGGACACGGAAACTCAAGCGTCATCCGCTCCGGGAGATTCTGTGTTTACGCTACTTCACTATTTATCCCACTTTAAAAGGGGAGAGAAAGAAAAAGTAGGAGCTCTTTACAAAAACGCCAGACTCATCATCAAATTTGCTCAGTGTTTAATCAGTGTAATGAGAGAGAGCGAGTGAGACGGTCTTTTCTCCAGTCTTTTCAGGCCGACTCGTTCCTCCTTCTCTGCCTATTGACACTTCGGCTCTATTCAAACACTCTTCCTTTTTTCGCTTCTCGCGCCACTTCTTCTCGAGCCTCCACAATAAAGCCTCTTTAATGGCATGTGCGTCTCGGCGCTGACAAGCGACGGCATTCACCTATACAAACCGCACAGAACGTGCAATGAGCGCTGATACAAACCGGTGGTACTGAATGGTACCATGCCAGTATTGTTCTTTGTCTGGCTCGGAACACAGAGCACGCAGGACACAAAGAAGGCGAAATCTAGACCGCCGGAGTAATCAATCTTATTTTCTGTCCCTGGAGGGACACCACCTGCTGCTTCATGCCAAGCGGCACAATATCTGGGAAAGCAGGGTGCATTCCTGTAAACCGAGGACGCGCATGGTTTTTTTTTGTATTTATTTGCATAGTTCTCAATAATCGTGCGGATTTAGGATTAAATTAGGCCTGTCACAGTAACCACAATACTAAGGTAAGAATTACAGCGTGTTGTAGGAGAATAATTGACGATTGATAACATAACAATAACTCCTAAAATAACACCACATCCCAAAGTGATTTATTTCCTTTACATTACAGCAACAATGAGACATTTTATTCATTAAACATCCTCATCATTTTATTCATTCATTTACATTTGTTGAATGTCGTTCTTGCTATAACGTGCATTATAGCAGCTATAAACAGTCGTTCCATTCTCCAGCCTCTTTTACTTATACTTACATTTTTTATTTTAATACTTATTTAATATTTCAGCTTGTCATGTAAATGAGTAATCTAAAGGCTCTGGCACTGGAGACTCCATCCAATAAGTTTTTTTGTATATTTAGATGTATGCAATCTATATCTCAAATGCTTATTCGTTTCATGCTTAGAGGTTAAACCACTTGGACTTTGGATCTGCAAATCCCAGCCACACCAAGCTGCGACTTCTGGGCCCCTGAGTAAGGCCCTTAACCACACAGCTGGTCAGCTGTATGAATAAGATGAATGTAATTCGCTCTGGATAAAGGTCTTTGCCTATTTTAATATGTATGTAGCATGTCTGATGTCGTTATTAATTGTTTAATTATAGTCACATGACCAGCTTTTAGGGAGTAATTCAAGGTAAAGTGAATACCAACATCATAAACTTTGAGTATTCAAATCATTTGGGGTGAAAAAACACAGTGGGCTTTCGCAAATAAAATGAAGGTTAAGACCAGGCTTTAAATCCCGTAGAGTGTGTAAAAGAAAATAGGACAGAACACAACGGAAAGCGATGGACCGATTGACAGTAGAGAGCTGAGCAGAACAATCTGCGGTTAACCTATTTGTTGGAAAAAAAATAACATCAAATCCTACTTTAATTCTACTCTTGTGTCATGGATTCTCCTAAAAAATTTATTGTAGCAAAAAGGGCAGGATTTAATGCTGATATCACGGCTTGAAAGTTTACTCCCCATTACATCATGAGTTCCTTAATTAACACAACAGAATCAAATCTGTCATCAAAATTCAATACAGTCACACTGAATCAGTTGTACTAGACAGAAACCAATCTAAAAAGTCTAATCTAACTCATGAATGGTTTAGTAATTAGCTGATGAGCTGAGTCGTCGTTCGGATCATCGGTGGGAGCCGAGACAAAAAAAAAACGAGACAAAAAAAACAACAAAGAGCCTTAGACTTAAAATGAGCAAATCAAAGCATCAAAAGCACATTCCACAGTGCCATGTTCAAAATCGAGTGTAAAAGCTTAAAAAACCCAGAGGCGAGCTCCGTCTTGGGCACAGATGAGAAATTCGGAGAGCAGAAATGAGGTTCCATATGAAGAAGCCCCGCTGGGGATGAAATGACCCCGCTATTGAGGAGGTACGGGTGGCATGGTGCTGAGCGGTGCTGAGGACTGGGGCTCGGGGTGTCTGAACCGGGCCACAGGGCTGATGGGACAGCGCCAGGGTTCCACGCTCCTTTCATTAGCACTCCATCTCGTTCACCTGAGGGGAGCTGAAATATGAAATCAAATATAAAGAGCACACCTCGCAGTCCTAGAGGCCTCCCGTACGCCCCGGATCGTATCTGTGAGTGCAATTCGACACGCTTTTAAGGTGCGCACGTGCTTCGGCGGTGTTCCAGTTGCATATTCCTATCGCACAAGACATGACAGGATTTTGCCTCGGAAGGAAAGCATGCTGGTCTTGTGTTCTCGCTGGATGTGTGGAAGGAGCGTTCTCTTTTTTGTGTCATGAAATATGCTTCTTTACTGAGCCCCAATTTCTTTTGTCACACACTGCTGGATGAAGGCCCTTCATGTTTTAAGGAGGCCCGCTGAGAGGCGCCACATGCGATTCTGTCAGAATCAATGGAAGTGTGCTGTGCTGATGGGGATTTGTGTTTTTAATTCGATTTCTCTTTGCTGTCTAGACGCTAGCTTCAAGACAGCACTGGAAACACGCTTCTGTTGCTCTGAGTGGTGATATGTGCCACCCTGCATTGCTCCAACTCTGACAGATCAGATCTCTTAGTACTGTAAGGAAAGTCAGGAACATATGAATAAGTCTAAGTCCTCCAGTGGTCTACTACCGGACTGCTGAGTCTGAAAAGGCTTGTGGGAACACGGCAATGCGCCCACCATGTTAAACACTATCTCCGGGGCTGTGTAGCCTCAGAGGCGGACAGCGTTGCTAATATGCGCTATTGTCTGCACGCGTTCACGCCGCCGTTTTGCTCCTCCCTTTCAAAAAGTCAACACATGCTGGGGAGGAAATTCAAATGTGGAGCATTGCAGTAAATGTCAGGAACAATGCGGTTCTTTGAGATCAGAGATGTAAGAGTGGGGGCTGTCAAAGACGAGGAGGCCCGGCGATGTTTTCAGATAAGGGTGTTCTTCTATTCGTGGGCTCCTTGACATGGCCATAAGGAGGACACATGAGATCAGTTCATGGTGAACAGTTCACAAGCCATAAATAATATCATAGAATAATAATAATAATAAATGATGCGAAAGTGCCTCAGTTTCAGTGGTTAAGGCCGTTGGTTACTGATCGGAAGGTTGGTGGTTCAAGCCCTGATATCGCCAATTATGGCAGAGCCTGCGCTCTTACCCAAACTTCTGAGCAAGCTGTGATATGCAAAGAAAGAATTTCACTGTGCTTTAAAAAATATGTGACAAATAAAGGCTCTTCTTCATCTTCTTCTATAAAACTGTGCGTTTCAACATAGTGAAAGAATCCCTGATAATAGGATGAACACTGTTTTTTTTTTTTTTTGCACTAGTTGGGAAAAAGCAGTCCCAACTCTTTCTCTTACTTTTACCCTGGGAGGTTTTGGTGTTAACTTCAATCCCAGGACGTATTAAAGAACCGATTTGTGCCTTTTTTGTTCTCCCGTTTGTTTTTCTGTTTACACCAACAAAATAGATGTGTGATTTCTACAGGCGCTTCCATGCAAAGGGAGGAATAAACGCCATTGAAATTCAAGCTGACTTCAACTACAACACTATTGAGATAATCTCTTTCCTGATCATTTGCACAAGCGAAGAGAAACGACTACTGAAAAGAGTTTCCTCTTAATGGAAGGAGCTGCTGGAGAGCCCTGGTTTCTGTTCAGATACTCCAATCTCTCTCAGCAAGTCAAGTGTTTGATCTTGCTAATCTGACTTAATGGCAAGTGGATATATTACATTTTTATTCTAATGGCTCTCCAAGAAAAAAAGAGAGAAAGAAAGAATAAAAAGAGCAGCTGCGGCGTTCCTTTGGGCACGAGTCCAGCAGCATTAAAAGTCAGGGACGACGTGATCTTTAAACAGCCAGCAGAAGAAGAAAGAAATCTATATCTCTGGAATAAGCATCTGCTGGAAATCAAAGTGTCCTTGAAATCAAATGGAAGAGGAAGTGTTGAAAGGGACTGTAGAAGACCTGAGGCGCCCCGGAGAGCAGCATCAAGGCCTTCGTGTCGCCCGGAGACATTACACATGCCCTCTGACCGGTGTCCCACAGTTCCACTGGATGAGCACATGCCATCTTTTTTTCCGAGTCAAACAGAAAGAGCAAACACACACATGCACTCACACACACACGCTCATACAGACGGAGGAAGTGAATGTTGTCTTAGCACTGAGATGAAGATCACGACAAGATGGTGATAAATATTTAGACTGAATGAACATCAGAATCAGAATTGAAGAAGCGAAAAGAAATGTTCAGGCAACACGGATTATAAATTACTGAGGGAGTTTAAGGAACTCGATGAGAGCTTTAATAAGACGAGACCGAGGTTCTAAGTGTTTGTGTGTCTTTCAAAACGTTCACATTCACAGTATCTGGCAGGTAAGACACGATGAGGCTGAGAGAATCCCTGAATGTGATTATCCCCAGCGTGGGATAATCGTTTGTTTAATTTCTTTTGTTAATGCCTGCAGAATTGCTGAAATCTATCGGTACTACGCCGCACCCTTTAGCCTCATTAACGATGCCAAGGTCAGGTGGTGCAACAGAAAATCGTTCGCCTTTTTATCTGGAGATCACAAGTTTAAATCTCAAAGCCAAAATTGGCCTCGATCTAAGGATGGCGTGTGGGGGGGGCAATCGCTCTCCGCTGTCAATCACAGCAACACCAGACAACCTGAAGGTGGATTACGGTTCCCTCTTGTTTGAAAGATGCTGAACTGGCTGTATTCACATGTATTTGAGAAAGAACATGCAGGTAGAGTGCAAACATCCAAGACCAGTAAATAGTTGTAAAAAGCCACACAGACAGACCCCATTTCTGTGACTAATGCAGACAAAATCAACACAAGTGAGTTTTGAGAGTCTCAAACTTCAGTGCTACATGAACTCATAATCTGCATACCTCTCCTCGTATCTGCTCGCTACCTCCCGGTTAGCCTCTGGATGGTGTTCTCTTTGTTTGGAGGCGACTCTGTGCAGCTAGGGATGTTTCTTATCAACGGCCTGGAGATCCATAAAATTACGGAGTATTCTGACTGAACTTAATGTCACCAGTCTGCTACACTCATGACTACAGTTTGCATCTGATCACCATCACAACACCTCAACATCGTTTATCTGTAATATATGGACATTCGGTGCCATCCAGATGAGGATAAGGTTCTCTCTTGTGTCTGGTTCCTCTCAAGATTTCTTCCCTTATCCATTGTTAAAAGCGCAATACAAATAAAAATAAATGGAACATAATTGAGTTGTTTTGTGAACACTGGTCCGGATCCACATTGGTGAAGAGTCACTGCAAACAAACTGCCTCGCATTGTAACTGCAAGAAACATTTTTTAGCACACAAAGCTCAACCATGGAGATATTCACGATCTCAGGACCCAAAAAAAAAAGGTCATTATTTTGATGGCGGATATTAATATAGATGTTTCCATAAATAGCTCTAAGACCAGGATCCTAAAATCATCCTGGATGTTTGTCATGAATAGAAAACGATTTATAAGTCTGCTTTAACTGAAAATCTTTCGTTTGGGAATTTACCACCTTTTATTTGTGCGTTTATTTGAGTCGCACTTTCTGTAAGATCCTCCCTATAATGCATATGTTTGAGAAGGAGAAGTGTTGGGAAGTGTTGGGAAGTGTCGCTTAAATGGCCCATTTAGACTTTTACATCAGTTCTGTAAATATCTCAGGGCTTTTATGCATTATTAAGTTATGCTGTTTGTTTCCCTGAAATATAAAATCTTTATTTAGGAGGTTTGAGGCACTGTATAGAGGTAAAACCGTGAAAAAAAAACTTTTACAGGAAGTCTTGGCGCCCTTGTATCTGTCTTTACTTGACAGAGGTCAAACTGAGAGCGGCATCAGATTGAACAGGACAGACAACAGCACAATTTCCTAATAAAAAGACTTGACACACCAAGACCACAATGGAGAATTAGAGGCACAAAAGCCGATGATGGATATGCTAAACATCCCAAACAAGCCCCTGGCCTCGTGTTAACCGCCACCTTCTTCTCAAACATATTTACATTTTCAGCTCAAATGGAAATTCGGATATGGCACAGAGGGGGTAAACAGGCCCTGCTAGAGAAAAACACAGCTGATTGAGCCCTTGTCTCATCTGATTACAGGTTTTATATATCAGCTATGAGAAAGAGAGAGCGGCTAGAACCGAGCGCTCGCAGCTCTGCCGCTCGACGGAGCAAAAGCTGAGGGATCCTGCACTGCAATTCATTCATTAGCATGCTAATTACATCCATTCAGAAAGGAAAATATCCAAAAATACCCAGCACCGTGTCAGGCGGCAACGGAACACAGAAGAGAAATCCGTCTGTGTGTCTCTGCCGAGGACTGCTGGTGCCTCCTTCGTGTCAGATTTGGAACTCTATTAGCAACATCCAAACAGTTTTTGAGTGGGCTGCAGAATGATGGGCTAATATTTGTTAACCGCGTGGCTCTGATCAGTTGACAGGATGTGATTAGCGCTCAGTGTGAATGAAGTCGGTGCTCGGATGATTCCTGTCAAGTTTCCGCTGACGACTTGAGAGATTATAACAAGCGTTTGAATGTCAAATGTTTGTGTCATTTTTTTTTTTATTTCAGAACCTTCAGCAACATAATTGTAAACCTGCTAATAACGACAGCGTTCCTTCCTGAGATGCTCCTGGATGCAAACGGATTTATCCTTTTAAAATTTGCTACCGGTGTAAACCCCAGACACATTAGAAGACTAACAAACATAAACCTCGACTTTATTGATACTGCAGCCACATCTGTAAAAAAGCTGTAATTTAAACTGCCGATTTTTTGTAAATGTACAGTGTTTACTTAATTTTAGACTCCTGAACCAATCAAAAAACACATCCCCAACGTTTTGTGAAATATTTTACTACAATTAATTAAATAATGCAAACCCACACTTAAAGACAATTATACATAATTATATGATGTATATTTATAAAACATTAATTATGAAAAAAGAAATAGCACCATATTAATAATTCAGCTAAAATTATATATAATTAATTATATATATTATGAAATATATTTGTGCCACAAAACATGCGGAAAAACGCTGTATCATCCGTATCAGCTTTCATTTTCCAAAATTTGCAAGTCCGTCAGATTCACACATTTATACAACATACGCACTTTATACAATTTATTAACCCCAGCCACTCTTAGTGCCGGTCCCAAGCCCAGATAAATGAGGAGGGTTGCGTTAGGAAGGGCATCCAGCGTAAAAACATGTGCCAAATCAAACATGCGGATGGTCCGCAGTGGCGCCCCCTAACGGGAGAAGCCGAAAGAAAGTTATTACGATTTATACAATATATATTTTTAACTTCATTACAAGATATAAATGTGGTTATAAAAATGTGACGTAAAAAGGAAAAGTTCACAGAAACCTCCGCAGTCTAGGACTAGGATTTAACATCGAAGGCGCTGAATGACAAACGATTTGGACCATGTGTTCTGTTTTGTGTTTGAGATCCTGCAGAATTGTGTTTGGCAATCAAAGCAACAGCACCGTATAACTGTGTTCACTCTGTGAGATCGAAACACAGAACCAAGCTGACAGAAGCAAGTTTGGGTGAAATTCAGAATGGAATAGAGGAAAAGGTCTGCAAAGTGAGATTAGGGCCAGAACATAGGCTTTGTTTGTCTTTGAGGCTGATTGTCAGGAGATTTTTAGCTTTGTTGTGCTGCGTCTTTGGCGTACAAGCGTACATTGTGTTTAAGTATTGTACTGTACGAGGTGGTTTCAAAATGTTTTTCAGGCTCGCTCTGTTTACAAGAAAGTACTTTATTTATCTACATTTCCACACCATCACCTTTAAAATAGTCTCTTGCACAGCAATGCAGCGCCTTCCAGCGTTCTTCTAGAAAGTGTCCTGGAAGTTCGAAACATGTCGAGCACCTCCTGGTGCCGGATCTCCGCAACGGTGTCAAACCTTCAGACCTACGAGCCGGATTTCATCTTCGGGGAAGAGAGCGAAGTCCGCCGGAGCCAAATCTGGGTGTAGGGTTGGTGTGGAGGTGAGATCGTAGTTCCCGTCTAGAAACTCACGTGTGAGCATGTGGTCAGCATCGCAGACGTGGTCACGCACATGGTCAGAATAGCATCAGTTGCACAGCTCTATGATGTATTTGGGCACACTGACTTATGAAGGCCTGTGCTCCCTGTGACTGTGCGTGCAGACTTGTGCTACCATACTTTTTCACCAGACTTTTTTTTTTTATATAGCTTAAGTTTAGAAATTTCGGTCTTTTTAAACATGTATGCAAATGACTACGAGTTCCTTTCATTAAACTGTGAGTTGAAACAAATATTCATAACCTTAAAAAAACAAAAATTTCAATGCAAATGAATTTAGTCAGCTTTTTCATTTCAATCTTCCGTTTGCATTGTTCCCTGAGTTCCCAGGTATATTTTCAGCAGAGGGCATGAGGTTATTTGGGAGGAAGTGAAAGTATGGTTTATAAACACAAGCATATCCGTATCGCTGGTCTGTATGAGGAGATAGAAACGTCTGATTCTCCTGCTGTATCACTCAAAATGGAGCTGCTCTGCACACTCTTAGGTCATCGCTAACAGATGGAGAAAGAGGCACTGCTACTGTTTTAGACAATTACCACAAATTGGTCATGACACATCCGACGCAAGGTGCACCACGCACGATCCCGCCTTTAAGACATGCTGCCTTCGGGCGCGCTCGCTCTTCAAAGGCTTCTGATTAGAAAGGAAATGATGAGGAAGGACGCTGCTCCGATTCTTGGCTGCTTGGAGACGGCTGGTAATGGATGCTTAGGGAAACTTGCTTTTTGAAGCCTCTGAGACACTACAAAGTGTATCCACGATTAATTAAGTCGTAAAATTTGAACACACACACACACAAAAAAAAAACACTAGTTAGGAAATGAAAACGATCCCCTTATGTAAATTCTTAGAACCTTTCACTAAGATGTGAATTAATGCACGCACACACACACACACACAAACAGAGAGAGAGAGAGAGAGAGAGAGAGAGAGAGAGAGTCTAAAATTAGAACAAAAGACCCTGAGTAGAGAAATGTCATACGAGACTAAAATCATTTTCAGCAGTAGCGAACGATCATATCAGTAAGTTCAGCACGCTTATTCAGCATTTAACTAGAATCTTGATGTAGATTACACATGGGTTCATGCCAACTAACCATAAGGATCTTCTATACCGTTTTTCTTTTTTTTTTTCCTGCAGCCAGGTTGCATGCACAGCTCTTTTTATTTACAAAAAAACAAATGAGTCTAAAGGGGAAACCTAAACGCTTTTGAAGACTATCCCTTCCATCTTCTCTGAGATTCTTCCTGGCCTGAGCGAGCAGTGTGGCCTGGAAAAAAGATTAAAGTGGAAATATGTCGCAGTGAACACAGGGTTTAACTGGAGAGCTTTAGCACAGACACAGAGATGCGTAATCTCCTGTTGCCAGGAGAGAGCTCGTGGATGGGCTGGGAGCTGCGCCGGAATGCAACGCGGCCGCCGCTAACGTCCGGCCGGCCAATGGAAAGCCGCCGCCTATCAGCACAGGAGTCGACCGGCTCCATTAGGCTGCAGGCACATCTGTGCAGAGCCCTAATCACTTCACTAAGAGGTCGCTCGTGGCATTCTGAACTTGATTATAAGATCAGGAGCATTGTGAGATGGTAATCATTTAATCCTCTCAGAACACACACACACACACACACACACACACACACACACACAGGACTGCTTTCTACAGAACTGCATTATTTCCCCTCATCAGGCCCATTTTTGGAGGAGAAAAAACAATAATTTTGGAAAATTATTTTTGAAAAAAATATAAAAATATTGCATAATGGCGTTTTTATGTAGAAAATATATTATAAATGCAACGTTAAAATTCCGATCGAATTAAAAATATAAAATGTAGATTGAGTGAATAGTTTTAAACAAAATTTATGTGAAATAAAGCATCACTGCGGTATATTTAATATTATGTTTAAAAAATTGTTTGTTTTATGGGTGATTGTATGATTAAACCCTTCACTCCCTATAATAAAAGAACCTGCAAATTTCAGTTTGATGCCCTGATTGATATAGTTTATATTAATTTATTGATTATATTGATAATATATATTATTAGATATTGATGTATTGAGCATCTGCACTAAACTCTGTGTATTACTAATAAACCTATAATTCAATATTTAACGTCTGTGGCTCCAACAGTAAACGTTTTCTTTAAAAAAAAAACACACAAAACGCTTTTGTTTGTATTGTGTTTGAAGATGCACACGGGAATGTCAAATCTTTTTTTTTTTTTGCAACAAATCGCTTGCGAAGCTCTTCGGAAAGCGGCACGGTAACAGATTGTGCTCTATTTGCAGAAGCGGAGCAGTATATCCTTTATAACGTACGCCACTGTGTGCTCCCGGTGACTGGGCAAAAAAAGGAGCACTTTACGCTGAGAGCCCATCTGCTCCTGTGCAAAATAACACAATAGGGGAGAGCAGAGTCATGAAAAACACACACACACACACACACACACACACACACACACACACACACACACGTGCAGGAGCTGACCGACACGGTGTAATGTCACAGAGAAGGAGGAAACCAGGAAGGATCTCAACAACCATGTGGCCGTCTTCTTATCGGGGCAGATTGGGTAATGACCTGATCTGTGGATTCAAGCTCTTTGAAATTGAAGTCTAATTGCCCCAAACATCTGTATCGCAGAACCTGGGCTCCCCGTCTGGGGCAGGAAGTCGGCAAAAAATGATCCTAATTCTCTCAGACAGCTCCATCAGTCTGTCAGTCAGAGCGGCGCTTTTAACACACAGTCTGGGTCTACCACAGAGAGGAACTCCTGAGTTACGTTCAAAGACGAGTCTGAGGAAAAGAAAGTTCAACTCAGCTCAGAGACAGAGACAGAGACAGAGAGAGAGAGAGAGAGAGAGAGAGAGAGAGAGAGTCAGTCCTGCAGTTAAAATACAGTAGAAAAAGGAGAAGAGTGATGCTTTTACGTCTGCTGCTCTCTCCAAGGAGGCAGGCAGCTGAAATGTCAACAGCAGATAAACATGAGAGATGTTTGTTTCTACTTTACCTGAACTGGAGCAGTGCTGATTGAAGTGAAACAAACTCCTGTTTTTTTTTGTTGTTGTTGTTGTTGTTTACCATTTCCCAGCAGGAAATATGTGGCTTACAAGTGCTACCCTCCCTCTCTCTCTCTCTCTCTCTCTCTCTCTCTCTCTCTCTCTTACTCACCACCCCCAAACCCTCTCCCTCCCCTTTAAGTGGAGTGCTGGTCTTTCCGTCTCCACAGAAATGGAAAACGAGCCTGTCTCTGCTCAGTGATAACCCGTGCCCTTGCTCACGGCGCTCTCCGTGTATAATCTGCCTCAGATCTTCTTACTGAACCTGACTGGTTTTTGATACAGAGGCTTGGGAGGGACCTGCGGAGGGTCTGGTGCACAAGCCCTCAATTTTGATCTGGCAGACGTGATGAAATATGGATACATGAAGGGAAACGTTTTTGGAAAGAAATAAAAAATGTCAGTGCGGTTCGGCAAAATAAAAAGCAGAGCTGGAACGGATCTGGTGCCAAAGCGGACTGTACATCTCTGAGTTTGTGTAGGAGAAGGTAATAATATTTACTTATGAAGAATAGAGTTGTTCAATAGTTAGAAAGGTCTTAGGGACGTCTCTACGATATACGTATCTCTATAATAGATGAACCAAGCCAATCCATTGTTACCATAACAACGAGGAGCGAAGATATCCGGTCACAGGGTTCAGCCTGGTAGCCGAATTGGTTTAATATTGCTGTTTGTGTTTCTAACATGCTTGGGAAGAAAATTTATATATTTTTTATTTCACTACAAAGTTTATTAGGAAATGTGTACAATAGCTGTATCACGCTGAGACGGAACCAGAGCTTACTATGGCTTCGAATGCAGCTCCTCCAACCAATCAACATCGAGTATTCTGATTTGAATAAAACTTGTACACACAGAAAGTAGCTACAAGGTGGGCAAAAAAGCTCCTGATGCTTTCTTTCCAGTCATAAGTACCATGAATTAACATCCAGACCCTTTTTTTTTACCTCTTAATCAATCCAGTGAAAGACTGCAAGAAAAAAACAAACGTAGAGAAGAAAAAGAATATGAGTTAAATATGAGAAGATTTGGGACAAAGCAAATCCCAGTGCTGATATCCCAATGCTGCGGCGACTTAAAAATAACAGTGTGTATCTTCTGGTATGTGATGTGATGTTCCTCTTTAATGGCAACTGCATACGATCAAATCACAAGCAGTTTGCAAGCTGAAGCAAAGAAAAACGAACATCCTGGTTACGGAAGTTACACAAAACTTTAATTCATCCGCATTACTGAAAATCTAACTGAGAGCTCAAGATGGTTATCTGGCACTCGGCAGGACTAGTAAGCATGTCGCTATGGTTGCAGTATGAATAGTTTGAGTTGTTCTTTTTTTATTCGGCACAAATAAAGCACAATCTAGTGATTTTTCCCGGTGGAAAGAACAGGAAGTGCTGTAAAAGTGCTGTAGAATGTTCTGAATGTTAGAAATGCTGTATTATAGAAAGGTGTTATAGGAAAACTCATCCGGTGTGCATGTGACCCAGAACCTTGAATGCCCTTCCAGTGTAGTTAACACACCAGGACCACCACACACACACACACACACACACACACACACACACACCTTCCAAAGAGACCCATGTCTTCATTATCACAGCCCAGCAGCTTACTGTTTCCATGGCTCTGTGAGATGGATTAATCACACCATTTAACATGTTTATTTCCTCGACTCCACGAGGCAGAGGCGGGCGCGCTCTAACCGGCTTGGTGCACCTTTTAATTGGCATGAGATGGGGCTTGTTGTGTGATGACCCCTCGAGTGAAGAGCACGCATAAAGGTGCCTAAGGCTAGAGTTCCTTCCCCGGTTCTTGCTCTCTCTCTCTCTCTCTCTCTCTCTCTCTCTCTCTCTCTTCCTACGGTCGATGTGCTACGTGCAATCTTTCCCCAAATGAGAAGATTGATAGAATGTCATATCTACAAATGGCTGAAGTTCTGTTTCCAAGACAACGGCTGAGGACGACCGCTGAGCGTGTGCGGGAGAGCCCGCTGCAAACAATTTTCCGTCGCACTTCCTTTGAAGGGGACTACAGAAGAGTCCGGATCACCTTGCAGGAGCAGCGGCACGTGGAGGCGGCGGACAGGCGGCTGTTTGTTTGCCGTTGACGCCGAACAAAGATATTACACGCTCGCACATTTGTCCTTATAAACCGTTCTGAGAATGAACGCTAAGCGTGATCCTTTATTCTCTCTGCTGATAATTGGTGCGAAATTTCGAGGACTCCTGTCTCCCTCTTTCCTGCCTGGACACGATAATTACACCTGCGTGTGTCTGATAGCTTTATTCATAGGACGATCCTTTCGCTTATCCTTTTTTTGAACATTCTGAGGAATGACACTTTAGTACTATTTCCATCTCTTTCTTTTCTCACTCTGTTTGCAGACAGAGAAAAAGAGAGATGGAAGAAGGGAGGGAGAGAGAGAGAGGAGGGACGTCTGTTTGACAGCTCAGAAAGCCGAGAATAATCTGAATCTGACTGTGAGCTTTAAAGATGGCTGTTGCACCACTCGATTTCCAGCTTCTCACTGCAAGCAAAAAAATAAAAATACGCCGCCATGTTCAAGGAAAACTTTTCCGTTCCTCAGCTGATGTTTAATTCATATGTGTAAAGCTGCCCGTACTCGTGTACAGCCAAAGAAATGTAATCCGGTCAAAGTCATTTTTCTTCCAACAACTCCCCAATGCAGTCTGCAGGAAGAGCGAGCATGTGTGGAATCTGTCTTGTACTTATGTACCTCATCTAAAAGTCAGTCTGCTATTCTCAAATGGAATGTTGAGGACTAGATACGAGAGCCAGAATTAGAAAAGAGCTTCACCAGAAATAATTCAATAAGGACTGTGACGGTCAGCTTTTTGCGTTTTGAATAAAGAAGTGCAGTCACTTTTTCTTTCAACATTTTCGATCTCATATTGATAGAAGAGCTTTGAAGATCAAACCAGATGTGACAGCAGCATGATCTATGACACCTCTGTCCACGCATGAGGATGTATCTAAAGAAAGTAAAGCGGTGGTATCAAAAATCTTTGAGTTTAGTTTTGTAGCACACCAACAGATGGCAGCACAAGGCTGCACGCACAGTCACAGGGAGCACCGGCCTTCATAATTCAGTGTGCCAAAAGGAATCTTCGTGTGTATGTCGGGAGCTGTGCAGCCAGGTGTGTTACCACGTCTTCATGGACAGGGTGCTCCACATTGACAATGTTTTGGCTGGAAACAACATGATCTCTCCTCCTCACCTACCCTATTTGCCAGATTTGTCTCCTGTGGACTTTGCTTTCTTTCTGAAGATGCAGATCCAGCTCAAAGGTCGGCATTTTGACACCGATGCGGAGATTCTGTGCAAATCGCAGAAGGTGCTTGACACGCTTCAAAAAGAAGACTTCCAGGACTCTTTCCAGAAGAACACTGGGAGGCGCTGTATTGCTGTGCAATGGGACTATTTTAAAGGTGTGAAGAAGTAGATAAATAAAGTACTTTCTTGTAAACTAGAATCTCCAAAGTCACTTCTTTGGAGACTCCAAACTTTTTTGATACCACCTCGTATGATATCGTTTCTTGCACCAGTTCAATTTATGCTTCTCTGTTTCTTATTAACAAAACTGTGAGCTGTGGGAACAGGAATGAACTTTACACTTCATCACAGTGACTGCGATTACAAATAGATAAAATATGCAATGTGTAGCCTATAGGGTCACATGTTTTTAGAACTATAAGTGACTATATATAAAACCCTATTTCATTTAGTTTAGGTATTTATAGTTTAAACCTGGGAAGAATGTTTTGATTGTTTAAAAATGTACTTTGGCTCAGCATGATGGCTGTGAGTGTGTTTTTCTGCTCTAGATGACCAGTGGACACTTTTAGGTAAACAGTGAAACACCAGGCTACTACAAAATGCAGGTAAAAAAGTTTAACATGAATGTTGAACAATCATTTCGACTTCAAAAGTCCATAAGTCATGTTAAGTGGTAAAAACCTTTAAACATGCACCAGGCTCGTTTTTTTTCTACTCCTTCGTTAAGCCTCGAGCAGAAAACCAGACAAACCGAAAGAATCTGTGTCAGACACTTAGCTTTAAATCCCAAGAGCAGAAAAGTTAATGGCCAGTGGCTTTGAAGCAGACCTTCCATGTGGAGGATGTTTAATAATAAAAAGGTAAAAGCGGAAAGGCTGATGAGAGAGAGGGAGCCCTTCCTGCAATTCCCCAGAGTCTCCGCTCGCCAGCAGCCTATCACGAGAGAGGATCCTGCAGCTCAGAGCGTGGGCACTTGTACAGGAACGATCTGCTTTTCTTACTCACAATCCAAACGCTGGAAAAAAAAACAACAAAGCATCTCTTCCAGAAACAAACCTTAGCCCTGTCATTCAGCAGAGGAAGAGAAAAGAGACAGAACCTTTAAACTACTTGATCCACTGTGTCTTGTCTGGAAAACATTCAGTATTTCATGGTGACCTTCAGGGAGCACTGGTCACTGAGCTCTGAGTCCACAATCTACTGGCATAATTACAAAATCAGCATACGGCATGTGGAGATCAAAGTTTCCCTGACCATCCATATGGAGCCTGTAATTGAGAGTCCTGCCACAGCTCGAAGCAGAAATGAGGAACTGTGGAAGAAACGGAGGTGGAAGATGGCCTTCTGTCCTCAGTGGTGCTGCTGTATCCTTGGAACAATAGATGTTTTTAATGAAAATCTGCTTGAACAAATCTGATTCTTGAATGTGTGGATTTTTAGCATCCACACTGCGAATAATAAACAACAAAATCCAATTTTAATTCAGTCTCATTTGCTCCAATTGGTTTTATAATTGGTCGCTATAGTAATTATGCATTATTAAGCAAAGGTTAGCTGATTGGAGTGCGCCACGGATTATGTTTTGGAGGGGCAATGAGGATTCAGGTCTTTAAACAGCAAATACTGAAGAGTCCAAGTAAGGATGCAGGCCTGCTCTTCTTCTCAATTGGCACCATAGTGGTTTTCATCTTGATGCAATTTCAATCAAGCAGTGTCAAAAAAATCCATGAACCATAGGCAGAGGCTTTCTCTAGGTATGAAGTGTTATAAGTAGCTAATGCAAAGAATCCTAAGGAAGAGCACACCTATGGACCACCAGACACAAAAAAAAAGAACTCACACAATTTAGTGTATTAAACAGCATATTTTTGAAATTGGAGGAAACCAGAGAACACGGAGGAAACCCAAAGAAATAGACACCAGACCATATAAATGCTTTTTGAAACATCCCATTCAAGATTCATTCTCCCTTTTATAATAAATGCCACTCTTCTGGGAAGGTTCCTTCTAGATTTTAAAGTATGAGTGTGCAGTTTAGCATTAATAATAATTCAGCATTAGTGAGAGCAGGCAGTGGTGTTGTGATGTCCAGAAGGCTCCAATCCAAACTCATCTCAACTGCAAGCTTATGAAATGACATTGATGCGAATTTCCAAATAATCAAACCCTTATACTTAATTACAAACAATAAATTCATCCTGACTTTGCCTCAGTTTATTTGTATGAAGCGATGGACGGTCGAGACTTTAACGGAACTGTACACTGCTTATTTTCCTCTAATGAATGGCAGGGGTTAGAGCTTCAGTTCCCTGAGTCTCCTTGTAGACTGTGATTTTAAGTGGTTCAGACAGCTCTTATCTCCTCTCCACTGCCATCCATCATAGCCTCACAAGGACTACTCATTCAAATAGAAATAATAGACTGTGTCAAACAGAAGTACCATAATCATACTTTTGTTTGGGACACAGCCGAATAATGATACAGAAGCGGCCTGCAGAGGTTGAGGCATGCTTTCCCAGTTAATAGGGGCATGACGGGACAGAAGGATGAGATGGAGCGAAACGAGGCATAATTGTGCACTTATTCCAACATCTGTTTGGTTCATAGCTGAAGATACAGTAGAAATAAAGCTTTGATTCCATTATGTACGTGAGAAAAAAAAATAAACGTTTGATGTCAGGCGGCAAGTTTTCCGACCCTCTGCCCTTTACTCCGAGTGCGGTAAAGAATGGCAGGTCATTCATTATCACTTTAATTACCTTGGAGGTAACAGCCAGAATTGTTCAAGTCAGCTCGTGGAGGCAGAGCAGCACGTTTGCAACCCTGGCAGCTCTTCACACTTCTGTCGGAAATCGTCTCATTCTGGTTAAGGAAGGCTGCGAGGACTTGCGCTTGGGACGCGTGTTATATAAAGCACTTCCAAAGTGACACTGACAGACAGGGCGTTGTTCCTGCCACAGCTTCTGTATCTGCCTCTGCTCTTCTTTTCCCACTCACGTACACACAAAAAAAAAAACCCGCACACCTCCAAAACTACTGACAGGTTCATCTAACTCGGATTATTCCCTGTCAAAATCGACAACTATTCCCAAACATCACGGGTGAATAAAACTATGTCAAAGCCTGAGAGCAGACAAGAGAACAACCACAAATCGAAGACTCAGAGAATTTTCCAAAAAAGGGTATATTCAAGGTCCACCATGACCCTGACCAGGTAACAAAAAAAACGTTTACTGATAGTGAATAAATAAAAGAAAAAACCATAGCAGAAGTCGTAGTGACTCGTGTAAGCTAGCGCTAACCTAGCTAATGTTTTGAGTTTAATGTCTTCATAGTAATCATGATTGAGTAAAAGACCAGCAAAGGGGATGAACCCACACTATTTGAGTTCCTGATAACTGATAACTAGCGTAAGGTGACATTTTCTATGAACATACTCAAATAAAAGTACTATAATTTTCCAATGTAGTGTGAGTAGAGTAAAAGTACTCAAGATCAGCGAGTAGATTTGAAAAGTAATGTACATTAGATCTAATGTACATCAGTGTCAATTTTCTGACATGTAATGTTTAAAAAAGCAACAATAAGATAACATTTATGACAACAATCATACACATAATAGTTTTTACAGCAGCGCCCCAGGAAACAGGTGAAGTAAAAGTACCGATACAGCAGTAAATATTTACTTGATAAAAAGTAAAAAAACACGTTATAAAAAATTCTTTTTAAAGTACAATTCGTGAGGAAAACCTGCTCAATCACAGTAACGAAAGCATTTGTAATTTTGTACTATACACAAATGATGTGTATATACAGTATATATATATTTATATATCTATTAGTGAAATGTGGCTGTTTCAGTGCGAATAACTTGTTACTTATTATAACTTTGTACTATAAAATCCCTGTAATGCTGTAATGCATGTTATTGCGCTCGACATCACACTGAAAATAACTGGTGAATTTCTGTATATTGAAATTTGCTCTACAGAGAGATACAGAACAATACGCTGTGTGTCTACATCAACTGTACAATATATACACTTTTACACACAGAAAAACAAACACACACACACACACACACACACACACACATATATGACCAGCTAGAACTGGATTTATTTAGCTTCCTTTGCTTAGTCTGGCTTGAAGCTGAGGCTGGCACACATCCTGTATTATTTGCTTCTCTCTTGCCCTGGAGAGAGTTTGCTCATCTCGTGGCTTTGGCCCAAGTAAACATCTTGATGTAGCACCGGGAGACGAATAATCATCGATAAGCAGCGGCTTACGAGGCTCACAGCTATCTGGAGACAGAGCAGTCTCACACCTCAGGGCTTTCTCTTTAAGACGTGCAGTGCACACACACACATACACACACACACACACACACACTGGAGCTTGTCTTTGAAATGGATTGTTGACAGCTGTACTGCATCGCTCTTGAAACTTTTAAGGTTACGAGGCGAACCTGTAACCCGAGAGCACGAACTGTGGCAGGTTCGAGACAAAACAACAACAAAAAAACACTCAAACAAAACAACAAATCCAAATCGAGAAGAAAGACACAACTGTGTTTCAGTGGACGGAAGAGGAACAGTTGAGTTCTCCAAATAAACCTCACGTATTTGTCTGAAATGCAGTAAACATGTTTGTACACTGTTGGATCGCATGTGTTTTGCAGTGGGGACGGACACAGTGGAAGGAAAAATTCCAAAATATGTTTATGTTATAGCTGTAAAGGTAATTTGTATAAGTGGAACTCCTTTTCCTCAAACTATCCACCCTATAAAAAAAACATCTCCTTCACCCAACACCTTAACCATTACCATTACCTCCATGTCTCCTCCACCCTTTACTTTAACCTCTGCTATAACAAGTCTTCTCCAGCATATCTCCTACACGGTCTCCTCCTCCCTCTCCATTAACATCTTCACCATCTACTCTGCCATCTCCTCCACCAGGTCTCCTCTAACGCCTCCTCCAGATGATTGTGGTGGTCACAGTTACTTTGCATCA
Organism: Silurus asotus; assembly: GCA_024362625.1. Lineage (NCBI taxonomy): Eukaryota > Metazoa > Chordata > Actinopteri > Siluriformes > Siluridae > Silurus > Silurus asotus. Next base: position 5,100,524 of record MU570271.1, read on the forward strand.
TCACAGCACTCTATCAGCATTACACTGTGGTTGATCCCTTACACACCTTCTATACTACTGTTGTGTGCCCTAATGAGAATGAACTCATCTCAAACTTATTGTTCAAAACATACAAAAAAATTAAAAAGTGAAAAAATCCGAAATATAATCAGACCTGTTTCTTAGTCCTACACCCAATCAGACAGTAAATTCTTTCACAGACTGAAATTCAAACAGCGACAACCATGATGAGAGAGAGTGAGAGTGAGTGTGTGTGTGTGTGTGTGTGTGTGTGTGTGTGTGTGTGTGTGTGTGTGTGTGTGTTTGTGTGTGTGTGTGAAACAGCCAGGCTTTCTGGAGTGCAGCAGCTGGGGGAGTCGCCACAGGCAGAGGGCAGCACTCTGCTAACCCTTTCGCCCACTCCAGGGGGAGCCAACGTGATTACTGCATTACCCTCTGCTAGCCCAGCCTGCCCTCGCCCAGCTCTCTCCCGCTGAATCAAAAACAAGCCGGCGGAGGAGTGCAGAACCAGACAGCGAGCTTAACACAAAACAGAATCGTGTTTGGGTAAAATGAAACACCAAAGCAGGCCGAGGAAATCTCCGGTCAGTTTAGCATTTTTCCTTTTTTCCCCTTGATCTCGCTGAAGAAATGACAAAAACTAAGTTCAAACTAAGGACTTTATTTGCTCTCCGACCACGTAAAAAGCTCAAAAACTCAAAAATAGCTGGAAAAAGTGAGCAATATGAACTAAATAAGAGTGTTTGATTTAATATATAGGTTGAATTGTAGCGTAATGCACTGAATGAACTGAAGCAGAAGCGGATGCAAAACCCGGCATTCAAATGACACATTCCCTCTTTCTGAAAATGATACGTTCTGGAAGAACGCTGGGAAAACCCTGACACTGGAGACTCCTTCCAAAAACGTTAAATAAACAACAGAATTGTGCAGGTTTTTGATCTGTTTGTGCAGCACATCCGGTGTAGGTACGTTGTTACTATAATGGTGAACAGTAATATATTTGATTAACAGCATGTTAATAAGACATCCTCTAACCAATCAGAATCGCACGGCTCTGGTGAGAATGACGGCGCTCTGTCAGCGGACACACGGCTCCCAAAAGCCACGTTTCCCTCAACCATTAGCTGTTTACTTTGCACTCAAGCTGCCTCATTGTGCTTTCATTAAGCTCACCGTGTGGGCAGGAGGAGGGAGAAAAAGAGCTACTTTAAGGGATTTATGTACTCCAAGCTTCAATGGGCAGGCAGTAAAACTGCAGGCCAGTGATGCCTCCTTTCACGGGGCTACAAAAGGAAATGTAATTACCTTGATATGGTGGCAAAAGAAAAGGGCAAACTCTCAATATGCAGTAAACGCACTCACGCTGGGAGCAAGCGAGGCTAATTATACAGCTGATCTGTAGGAGTCTCTTCCCGTCACTAGTTCTTTTGTTAAATAAATAAATAAATTAAAAAAATAATAAAAAAAAAACACTGCTTGAGCAGGATTGTGACCCTACTCCAGGTCTGGGTGCGTCCGGAAAATTTGAAATATCTTTACTCCCGGTGGTCAATTTCCTGTTACAAGACAAACATAGCTTTAAGCTCAGCACTATTCTGGAAAGATAAAAAAAAAAATCCACCAGTGGTTCATAGGAGAGTTACAGAAGTTTAATTTAAGATTGCTAATGAATCCTCATATTCATCAGGCCTCCTTTCAGCTGATTAAAGAGACTCGGAAGGCAGAGGAAACCGAGTCTTTGGGTAAACTCGAGCGCCGAAACGTTCAGAGACGTATATAATTACTTCATTATTTTTCTCTGATAAGACCGACGGCTTTCAGATGGTTTACTTGTGATTCAGTGACACGGGAAACGCGACGGTCTGAATACGTTCGTTATGCTGAAAAAGGACATCAAACCAAAAAATGGACTTAAACGCTCACCAGGTTCGTGCTTCATTCCATCGATAATGTACTCGAATGAAAAATGTGTAAAATAAAAAAAATGCATTGCACAAAGCTTTGTTTTTTTTTTTATATACATTTAAGAGCCTTCCTAGAGCAACACTTGACATCTATCTGTAAGGTTTGATTACAGCTGTGAGCGTTCAAAGCAGACAATGTGAAAGCTGAGCTTGCCGTTCTCTCAAGAATGTGTGCAGCAAGTATTTATGGAAAGGAGATGACAGATAGTTGCTCTGGAAACACAGACAACAAAAGAGAGGAGAAGACGCAGAGGAAGGGGGGGAGAAGAAAAAAGAAGGGAGGAAAAAAAAAAAAAGGCAAAAAAAAAAAAAAAAAAAAAAAAAAAAAATCAAAGGGCCAAAAAAAAAAAAAGAAAAACTGCAGGCGCTGCTTAAGGTGCGTTGGGGCCCCGGCTCCGAGTACGCCGTCGCCATGGCAACAGGCGGGCGGAGGAGAAAGCGATGACGGCGTCAACGTCGGTCGGGAGCGCCAGGCGCGCGCCCATAAATCTGCTGCGCATAAAGAGGCACCCGCCTCTCTGCTAATGGTGTGAAGCCTGCAGGGTCGCTCCATTCTTCTGCTATAATTATGATAAAAAAGGACAGGACAAGGGTGTTGCTCTTTTTTGTTTCTCTTACACTACAAACGTGCAAGCATGAAACCAGGAATACGAGGGACACATGAACACCACACACACACACACACACACACACACACACACACACATATACGTAGGGTTCCCATTTATCACTTTTCCTGTGATAATCGGTCCTAAACACATCTCTGGGCTCGCAGATAAACTCTGGAACGCAGTGCTCGATCTGGGCCTTGTATCTCCCCCTTCTTTCCACCTTCTCTTTTTCTGCTGAATTTCATCTCTCCGTCTCGCCTGGACGTCGGGTTTAAGGAGTGGCGGTGATGTGGAGGAGGAGGAAGAAGAGGAGGAGGAGGAGGAAGAGGAGGAAAAAGAGGAGGGTGATGTGATGCAGGCAGCAAAACAAGATGGCACAGTGGCGTGAAGGTTATGACTTTGAGTGTACTTCTTTTGCTGCTGGCTGGGAATCCACATCCACACTCACACACACACACACACACACACACACACACACACACACACGACTCAGGTTTTAGATTACTAACTGCAACTACCGACTCTGCTCCTGAGGCGATCCTGAATAAGTGTAAAACAGATCTTTCATTTCATAGACACAGTAACTGAAGAGATTCACAATATAACTGTACATTTATAATCACAATGTAGATTATATCATGATCATTCGTGATTACGGAGGAGCCTAATGAAGAAAAAAAAAAACAAGGAACCCCTCATCTTAGTAACAATGCTGGAAGGAGAATTTATAAAGTCTGGTTTCTGTAATAATTAGCCTTGTTCACATGGGTATCAACTCAAAAAAACAGGTTGGTCTATTAAAAATAATGACACCTCAAGCCTCAGGTGTTCTGTCAGAAAGAAAAAAAAGAGTAAAAAGTTATATTCCTCTAATAAATAGACAAAATAAGATTGTATATAGGGGGGATAAGAAACATAGGAAGGAAGATTCCTGGTGCAGAGTGCAAAAAATTGTCCATGTAGGAGAAAGGAGATGTAGGAGATGTAGGTCTTTATTTATACTAATCGATCAAAATACATACTAGGTTATTAAATATGCACGTTGTGGGGGTTTAAGCCTCAGTATCGCCAAGCTGCCACTCTTAGGGCCCTTGAGCAAGGCCCTTAACCCACTGTGCTCCAGGGGCGCTGTAACATGATAAAGACGAAGACGTCCATGTTTTCTTTTTGTAAAAACGCTGAGGTTAAAGGTGATGAACGATAAAGCTTACGCGATTTTTATTTTCACGTAAACTGCAGCGAATGCGCTTAACGGGGGAAAAAAAAAGCAGCAGTGCGACGATAATTAATGTTCTTAATAAGCTATTAAAATGTCCATATAAATCACTCAGAACCATCGCCCAGCTCTTCATCTTCATTTTGCTTGTCGTGTGACCTCCAGCCGTTCTGTTTGACGGCGTGTTCGCTGGACAGGATGCTAATTTATGGGCATATTCGGCAGACGCGGTGAGGCGAGGGGTCACGGCCGCTGCGATCGCTGTAATTCTGGAGTTATGAACATGTTGACAACGACAAAGAAAAAAACACTGCTGTATCTTTATCGTTTTTGTCTGACCTCAACAAATGCCGTATGTGTGGTGTGTGTGTGTGTGTGTGTGTGTGTGTGTGTGTGTGTGTGTGTGTGTGTGTGTGTGAGTGTGGATGTGGATTCCCAGCCAGCAGCAAAAGAAGTACACTCAAAGTCATAACCTTCACGCCACTGTGCCATCTTGTTTTGCTGCCTGCATCACATCACCCTCCTCTTTTTCCTCCTCCTGTAATTCTGGAGTTATGAACATGTTGAAAACGACAAAAAAAAAAACACTGCTGTATCTTTATCGTTTTTGTCTGACCTCAACAAATGCCGTATGTGTGGTGTGTGTGTGTGTGTGTGTGTGTGTGTGTGTGTGTGTGTGTGTGTGTGTGTGTGTGTAGCCCCTGATAAACACCCACTGTTTTCGAGAAGAGAAAGACATTTGCTTAGTAACTGGGCTCTGAAGACAGCATGGTGCTCTCAGCAGTGACTGCACCACCGTATCCTAACTGCAGTGGATGAGTCACAGCCACCACGGCACTAAATCTCCTCACACACACACACACATGCAAACACACACCCTCCAACACACGCCGTCCCCTGCCCACATCACACCTCCGAGAATTTCCAGGGCTTCTCCTCACGCGGAGGGAAAAGACAGCACGCCCTTTCGGCGCTCCAGCCAGCGCTCGTGTTCTCCCTCCAAAACAGCGAAGAGGTGGTAATAATGTGTGAGAAAAACTGCAGATCCATGCAGACAGCCCAAACCTCCTGACAGCCCAAACCACCACAGAACACACACTGCGATAAAACACCGAGAGGCTCGTATTGGCCGGGATTTGGTAATGGATCTCGGCTTGGTGATAAATGTTGGGAATGGGCGTGAACGCACGGCGTGCGCGCAGGAGGAGGTTCCCCTAGGGGTGTAAAGATTCTGGGTTTCCAATTGGTGCGCACGCTTCAATATTTTTACGGCGCGGCTGAGCCGAGTTGGAAATTGTGACTGAGCGGATTCAACCATTCCCAAATCCAATACCAGGTACGATGCTATTAATATATTAATGAAATGACGGCTATGTATTACACCAAATACTTTACTTATTACACTGCAACTGTAACAAGAATATTCATTGCCACTGTGTCCCTCTTTTTTTCTCCAGGGTTTTTCGCTATTTAGCAAAGAAGGTCAATGTGCCTGTCTGTCTTGTTAAAAGGAGGCATCACAAGTATCTGTCAGACCAACACAGGTATGACCCATGTCTTTTAAAGTGCCAGCAAAAATAAAATGCAAACTCCTAAGTAGAGGTCGACTGTTTGCTGGAGCTAAAATTCATACCAATAGTTTTTCCAGGTTGCGTCCGTTGCTGGAGTGGCTGAGAAAGCCTGCTGTCAATACGAGAGCGGCCTCTAGAGGCGTATCACTGACACCACGTGCTGTTTGTTTTGACGCGCGACACTTTGTGCTGCACAGAGAACGCTATATTATATTTATTATTTAGTCATGATATATAATTAGATTTATTCATTCATATATTCGTGATTATTATTTTTTTTGTTATAAAGTTAAGTACTTTTTTACATAGTTTTTTTTAAATCCAGTATCCATTTTAAATCGGTTGATTAATCGGTTATCGACAAGTACGATCCAACCAAGCTATCGATATCGGTAAAATGCGTGACATCCGGCTGTCGACTTTTACTCTTACGCCATTGTCTGTACTGTGTGCACATTTCAGTCAAAAGATTGTGGCGTCCATACTACAAAAAAAGAGTGTTAGAGTCACTCCCTCTAATGTTCATCCTCTGGATCCTTTAGCTCCTGCTAAATTATGGCTTTCTATTTATTTACTTTCTCAGTTATTTCCAAAACACAGTGTATTACATGGAAACAACTGTACGTTCTGTCGTGCTGAATTGCTGCCTGCTTGCATCTCTCATAAACTTGTATTGTGATCTTGTGTCACCTCAGCAGGGGAGATCCACACCCCTAAGCTCTACTCTTCGGAAAAAGGGGATCATTTGTGTGGAAGGAAAGATTTTGAGTTGGAAGAGATCAGATTGATGCTGAAACACACACACTGAGGATATAATCGTATATCGATATACAGTATATCTGTGATAGGTTTGTTTTAAATCAAGAGCATTTGGAGCACCGAGCTTCTGCAGAGGTTTGGGAAGAATTGGATGGTGTTTAAGTGTGTTTACTTTCTGCATGTGAGACGAGGGACGAAAGAAGCATCGAAAGAAACACATTACTCACTGAATGATGCCTCCCCAAAGGAAGCGGGCATTTTCTTACCGAAAAGCCTCCAGCACGGTGCGTTCCGGCAGCCTCGGCACCACTCTCTCAAACGCGCTTCTAAAGTCCTCGACCTTGAGGAATCCGCGGCCTGCAGGAAAAAAAAAACGAGGTTCATCAAAATAACATCTACCGAGGGTCTTCCTAGAAAGGGTTGTTAGTACAAACCCCAGGACTGTCTTTAAAGGGTACAGATTGTATTAAGTGCAATATTTAGTGAACTTTTAGTCACCCTGTGGCAGGTTTATTAAAATAACTCTCTGTGGGTGCATTAAGGTTTTGGAAACGAAAAATAAATATAAATAATATGGACCCCCAGCAACCATCTAATCAGGACACATCATTACCATCGAATTCTTTAACCATTAAAGACCTCGTCTTTATGCTTGGACTGAATTCTGTAGTCATTTTAGATAAAAACTGATGAAGAAACAAATCTGAAAAACAATCATGTTGAGAACTGCCCGTTTCCTGCTCTCGCTGTTGAGTTGGTGTTTTTTTTTTTTTTCCTGTGAGGGCTGATAGAAAGAGACAGAATCCGACTCCGAGTGCCAAAGGAATTGCTTCCTGAGAGCACTGAGGATCTGGTGTCTCCAAGCTCGTCATTCTGCCACCGTGGGCTTTGATTCACCGGAAATAGCTCCCCTGAGGAGCTTTAGAACACTGTCGTCCAAAGTCAGGGCTGAAAGTGGAATATGTTTAGCGTGTCTGCTGAACTGATGAGGGGGGGGGTTGGAGCGGCTCTGAGCTGAGGATCACAGGGATGAGAGCAAACATGGAGAGGTGCATATCAATTCCCAGGACTGACCGTACTACAGCACTTTCACCAGATCAGCAAAAAATTGCAGCTTCAAATCGATTGAGTGAAGGACGAAAAGCACATACCCACAAACTGGAGTGCGGGAAAAAAAAACACAAAAACATATCCACTTTATCAGCTAACAGTTTTACTTGCACATTACAAGTAACAATAATTAATTAACGTTACGCCATGACGATGCTGAATTTCTAATCCTATTGTTTAGAAGGTGTTGATTATTTCTCATTAACAGCAGCTTCCATGCCCTGCACCTGTCACTGTTCATTATTAGATAAAACCTGATGTCTATATGAATGTCAATATCCTTGTAAATAAAAAGGAATGAGTGATTTCACTAAATGTATTTGAGTAAAGAGTAAATATTTGACTTTGAAATGTGTATTACACTGTAATAGACTGTGTGTTAAATATTACAGTGGGTTTAATTGTTAAGTTTTTTTATTTAAATGTAATTTAATAATACAGGACCTTTCTAGGCCAATTTGCACATGCAAAAGTCTAAAAAGTACTGGTAATGTTCACAGTATAAAATGTAGACTGGCATGTTTGATATGCAGAATTCATGCTTTGGCATAAAAACCCACATGCTCCTGAGCTGGTTCTACTACAGGTAGGATGGAGAGCCGATGTCAATAAGGTGTGTGGCCTGCTTTGATGGAGAGGTGGGGTCTGCGTGAGAAAATGACAGGTTTTCTGGCGGTGCCAAGCACACTCCATCACTGGGCACGCTGCCACATCAGCTCAGGATAGAAGCAGCACACTTAAGCGTGCTTTTCCCCTCAATTTGTTCCCATTGAAGACAAGGACGGGGGTGACAGCGCTGACGAAGCCTTCAAACACCTCACGCAGCTGCGGCAGGCGATGCTGAAGACAGCGGAGGGCTCGCCGGCGTTGGCATGCTGTCAGATCCTTCACGCACGGAAAACCCAAACAGAGGTTTTAAGCTAAGTTGGCAGAGGAACAAAGGCAATCTATCCTGGAGCTGATGAAATTATTGAGACGTGTTGCGGCGATATAAACTTTGAACTAAACGGCTTTTCTGGCAGCTGTCGCTCTAATGCTGGTCTTGTTTTAACGCATTTGTGTGCAGCCAAAGTTTCTGATTAGAAAAGGGAACGAACAGGATAGTGCTGTAGAGAAACAAAACACACTGTGAGACACTGTTACCACCCCGAAGTCCTGGAATATTGGATTTCACTTATACCACAGTAAATATAGATTCATTATAGATTGGCATATACACTATATCGCCAAAAGTTTGTGGACACCTGGTCATAAGTATGGTATGTGCTTTTTAAGCACCTTATTCCACATTTAGTCCCAATGTGCGCTTATATTTCCCTCCACTCTACTGGGAAGATGTTCCACTAGATTTTGCAGTGTGCTTGTAGTCACAAGGGTGTTAGTAAAGTCAGGTGGTGATGTAGGTAAGGTGAGGAGGCCTGGGGTACAGTTAGTGTTTACATCCATCCCAAAGGGTTGAGATCAGAGCTCTATAGCAGGCCACTCAAGATTTTCCTCTCCAAACCATGTAACCACCGTTTTTCTTCAAAGCAGCTCTGAGAATAGTGCTGCTGCAAACCACAGGTTTTATATATATAAATAATAATTCTTATAAAAAGTAGCTGAATCGTTTACTAAATTCTCGTAATCTAAAATTAGCTCATACTGATTTGCTGTTTGCTGGGAAAAAAAAGCTACTAAAAAAAGTTGCTAAAAGTCTAATTTCCAAACTTCGATGCAGACTCCTGAGCGCTGCTCGTAAATGAGCTCATTTTCAGGTCGCTAATAATTCAAAGAAAGGATGAATGAACTCTGGCGAAGTAATTTGGTCCTTCAGATGAATTTGATGGTTCACTAGCAATCTCATTTCAAATCAACATCCACCTCAAACAAGCTTCAGTATTTGGAGATACACCTTTCTTTTAGATCGATTTAAAGGTACAGTCAGTCGTTGTGGTAGAGGTTCAGCTGGATGGAGATCATACTGTTTCCAGGGTTCTCCTGAAGATCTGAATTAGGCATGTTTTAATGAAAGACGCTGGAATTTGAGTAGAACATTAACTTGTGTAACAAAAGAAAAAACACTGATCCAACCTTTAATTTTAAGGAAGAAATGGACAAGTTATAAGAAGTGCAAGACATTTGAAGTTAAAACGCAAAGACCGATAGAGAAAAGGTGTTCAGAAAGGATGGAGGGAAGAATGAAACAGGATGTGCCCCCTTCATATATACACTTGTGCACTTCTTCATGAAGGTCATTGGAGTTAATTAAAAAGTTCTCCTCCTTCACTCTAGATTAAATCACTCTCATATGTTTCTTTGGTATGATTTAAGCAAGAACAAAATTTAATTAGTTATTTATATACACACACACACACACACACACACACACACACACACACACACACACACACACACCACAGCAAAGGAATGTATACACATTATATATATATACTGAATCACAATTTTTAAGATCTAACAATACGACAAAACGTGTGGTAGGGAAACGTAGCTGCCAGCATCTTCTGCCTTGTGAGATGTCTTATTCTCACCAGCGAGCGACAGAGTTCATCTGTCTAGATTTTTCAGCGTGTGACTTTTCCCCACTGTTATTGATGTGTTAAAGCCCAGTTTGAACTTTTGTCGCTCTTCTTTTAATCAGTGTCGCCGAACACTGAACCTATACTTATGATTCGTATTGCTCTTTTCGTCCGGTTCCGCCCTCCACTCGCTGCCACGTACGTGTATACTGTATAGTTTAGACATTACGGTAGTGCAAATTGCTCTGTTTTGCTAAATGATGTACAGTAATCCGCCGTTTATCGCGGTGATTAGGTTCCAAAACCCCCCATGAGATAACCGTAAAATACATGATTAAAGCACGCCACCTGAAAAATGCTATTTCATTTAGTACTGTATTTTACTTCGTTTTATAATTAATAATTATATTTTTATAATTAAATGTCATTATTTCAACATAAAACTCCATAAAAACAATTTTAAAATAGGCAAGGCCACGTCTCAACTTACAATACTTTTACGTTACAGTGGGGTCATCGCAACGCATCTGCATCGTACCAGCGACCTGAACACACTTCTGCTGCAGTTTCTACAACATTTCTACAAAAAGTGTGGATGATCCACTGGGACTGCGCAACCTATTTCATCACATTGTCCCCCAACACCCTTTCAATCTGAAACTCTATTAATTTCAGAAAAGGACTTAATTCTGGGCTCAAACAAGTGCGTCAAAAACCGTTACGGCCTGAATTAGAAGAAAGGAGTGATTTTACAGACCTTTTAGCTCTAAAGCAAATCATTGAAGAGCTAACAGCGTTCACAGACCTGTACGAGCCGCACATAGGATAATAAAACTCTTTTTTTCTGTTCACATTTGGAAAATGTAAAGCTTGGAGTGCGGTTGTTAAAGTGCAGAGAGGAGATGAACAGCCTGTTCGAGGAGGCGAGAAGCTGCAGAGAGACAGTGCTCTCGGTTCAACCTTCATTCACTTTCTGCAAAGTGAAAAACTTCAGAAGTGCTCTGGAGAAAAACCAAAGACGCAACAGTACAAATAAAGTACCTGATAATATTTAGCTACACAATTTTGAGTCAAAAAACGAGTTGAGTTTTTCCAGAGATGACATTTGTTTTATGGGGATGAAACGCGTCTCCAGGTGACATGACAGCGTCTCTTTATCGGAAGAAGCTCAGCCTCAGCTAGTTTAGTGCAATTTACCAAATTTAATATTAAATAAGCTCTTAAATAAGGAGAATAATCGTAGAATTTGTTTGTAGTACAGTGAAACCTCGATACTCGCCAGGGTTTCACTCTATGACCCCTCGCGAGTACTTTTTCAAGGGGAACTTCGAACTTTCCAGTCACTCGCGGCTTCTCGTGAACTATCCGATTTTCCGAGTGTCAAGGTCGCGAGTATGGAGGTTCCACTGTATTTCTACAGTTCGCTTTGGTATTTGTATGTGTTATAAACACTACTGTTAAATATGAATGTATCCTGCTGATAAGTCGCGTGTTACGAACGCATTATAATAAGATATGACGTGTTAAAATTAGATCGCTGACTTTTTCAAGACTTTTTATGGCTTATATGATGGAATTGAGAACAACTTGTTGACTAAACATTAAGCTATAAAGAAACAGTAAACGGTATTTTGGAATGAATGTAAAATTTGGATTTGCTGCAGTAGAAGAGGAATAAAACACTTAAATATCTTCGAATAAAACGCTGTTTTCTCCTCTCACACTTGGGAAGTTGAGATTGAAGTTTTTCGATACGATGAAACCTTCATGTTAGCTGCACCCTACACTACTGCTAAGGTTGAAAAAACAGTGTTTCTTTAACCAAAGCAGAGGACAGAAGGAGAGATTGAGGCGCGGAGCAGGGGAACATACAGTGCAGATCAAACGCCCTGAAGATCCGTCTCGTCTTCTCATATGGATCCCCTGCTGATAACTTCCTCCCCATGAGAGACACAAACTGCTCCAAAGAGACCCCTTTGAGAGAGATAGAGAGACAGAGAGTAAGAAAAAAAAGAAAGAAAGACAGACGCTGGGTTTATATTACAGAGCTCTCCTCACAAGTGCCTCTACTTCCTTTACATGGCAGTCATCTGAAGGCACTGTGTTTAAAGGAGTAATACGTCTCCCTCTTGCCTGCAGGGTAGTCATTTTTCTCTGAGTGCTGTTATTGAGATGAAAAAGCTCGACTGCGGGGTTCTAGGCAGCGTTTTTTCGGGGAAACACCGAGCGTACGCAGGGATGCACGGGGCTCTCCAGGGCTTCCGTCACACCGACATATATGAGTCTTGGAGACATTTTTGGTAATTAATTAACAGATTGGAGTCCAGACTCTCCTGATCTACCGTGATTCATGATATATACATAAAAAGAATGCATTAAACAATGACTTATTAACTAACATGTCAAAAACACTGAACACAAAAATAAAAGTGCATGCATCTGAGAAAGAGATGTGTATGGATTATCTAATGTCTGATAAAAAAGCCCATCCTTTCCAGGCCTGCGCTGCGTCTGACGCTGAGGAAATTAGGGCAGTCGTAGCCTCGGGAGGTTTACAGGACATCACAGAGGGAAGTGGATATCACTACCCTCATCATGTAGATTTCTAATGCGTGAATATTTAAGAAAATAATGAGCTGTATTTCGGAAAACAAAATATTCAAATAGTAGTGTATTTATTCAGATCAGGCTTGTTTACACAAGTATTTCTTGGAGAAGAAAAAAACGAGTAAAAAAAAAAACGAAAGACGGAAATCTGTGTGGGCTTCTTTAAAAATCCATCCCTCTCTCTATCTCTCTTTTGCTCCCTTTCCTTCATACAGTGCTGTTGAGGAGAAAGCCAATGGAGGGCTGATTGCCATTCCCTCAGATACAGAGCACATCCGTCACAGGGAGGGTGTCATCTGGGTGGTCTCATCTCCTGCTTTTATTCCTTTCCCTGTATCTCTTCTCCTCTCCTCTTCTCCCCTTTAACCTCTACAACGCAATCCCTCTATTTTCACCCGCGCCGTTGCTCAACATCCAGCCTGTCGCTTCGTGTACACGTGAAACGTGATAAATGGCGTACAGTGTAGATTGGAGGCTGAAGCGAGTGCGGGTTGGTTCTCTCTGATGTGAAGAGAAAAGAAAACGTGGTCAGGAGGTTAAAGTGCAGGATGTCGGCTTTTCGTTTAATGGTGTCTACGACTGAGGGATAAAACCTCGCTCTGACCTTGTGTTAAAGTAATAGTTCAAGCAAAAAAAAATTTAATAATAAAATCGCACAAACAGAGGGTTTGGTCTCCAAGAAGAAGGAATTTCTAATTGATTGCGGTTTTACACGAAGACTTTTCTGTAAATCTCTAAATCTCAAACCACACACACACACACACACACACACACACACACACACACACAAACACTGAAAATGTTCTACTGTGGTTTAGGACTTAACTGGACCTTCTGCCACCAATAAGCATGAGATCAGCATGAATATGAACTCTAAGACAGGATCTGAGTAGCTAGATTAGATATCCAGAAACGATCTGGTCCTTAAGCTCCGCCCACCAAACAGAATTTCCCCAGAAAGCTGTAACTGATGTGCGTCTTCATAACAAAAAATAGGGCGTAATAATTTTGTGCTTTACCTACATATATATATATTGTTTACTATTAGATCGTTTGAGAGATCTGCCATACAAGTCCCTGTGAATAAGATTTTACTAAGAAACTCATGCAAATATTTATGCAAATATATGCACGTTCAACCAATCAGATTCGAGAAATGAAATGCATTTTGTTACTATTTAGAAATCAGGGTTTATTTCTGAGTTGCATTACAAATCCGATGTATTACACCTTCATTGTTTTAGTATTAAAACCAAAATAAAAAAATTAAGTGTAGTCTGATCTCACACACTGATTTTTTTTCCTTCTGGTTAAAAGACTTGTCGCTCGTTAAAGTCTTGAATATAAATGAGACGAGTTTTTTTTTTTTTTTGGCGTACAGATCTTTTAGAGATACATATGTAGAGCTTGTGATCTAATCGGCTGTGGTGTGCGTTTGTTGGGACTCCGCCGTCCCCGAGCAGCTCGACGGCTGTTTAAACAAAAGCCACGATAAATAACTCCATCTGCAAAATAAAGCCGATATTTGTGGGAGGGTTTTTTTTCTGACAGGAATGTAATGGAAAAGAAATATTTGCGCGGGATTCGGAAGCTGAGTGTTTTAGAAGTCTCGGGAAACAGGAACGAGAAAGTTTTCACTGCATCAAGATCGGCGCTCGAATGGCGTCGCGTGATTGGCTGTTCTGGTAGATTTTAGATGTGCGTTCAACAAATCCTGCTTTGCGGGACGTATTGGCATCATTTTACCCGGTCGATCAATGGAAAAGTAGTGTCCTGGAGCAGATATTATTCTGATTAACCGATCCCATTAATTAAATAATAATAATGTCTTTCCGAAAGACAATATTATAGAAAAAAGATTGACTGGGGCAGATCAATTTAATCTGATAATTGCAGATGTCGTCGAAACTACAAGATCACGTGCAGAGCATATCAAACGTCTTTTAACAGAACATAGCACGAGCCATTGTTCTGTCCATTAGATGCGCTAAATATTCACCTGATATGTTGCTTAGCAACCAATGCTTCCTGTTAACACCCTCCATTGTATGGCAGAAGAATGCTGTTTGATTATTGCAAATGTTATTAATAATTAAAAAAATAATAATTATCGGTTATTGAACGCTGGGTTTTATCATATTGTTTTGTTACTGCGTTCTTGTGCTTGAACTTAATAAAATCACTGAAACATCCAATTTCTCGTGGACTTTGGTTATATTACACTGCAGTGCTGTGAAACTCTGGATTCTTATTGGCCAGGAGGTATTCATTAATTTATTATATACAGTATATATATACACACACACACACACACACACACACCGAACAGACATAACATTATGACAGGTAAAGTAAATAACACTTTCTCCTCAAAGTTCATGTTGGAAGCAGAAAAAATGGGCGTAAAGATTTGAGAGAGTTTGACAAATTGTGACGTCTAGACGTCTGGGTCAGAGCGTCTCCAAAACTGCATCTCTTGTGGGATGTTCTGGTCTGCAGTATTCAGTCATCTATCAAAAGTGCTCTAAGGAAGGAACAGTGGTGAACCGGCGACAGGGTCGTGGGCGGCCGAGGCACGTGAGGAAGGAAGCACGTGTGGTCCGATCCAACAGACGAGCTCCTGTAGCTCAAACTTTTGAAGAAGTTCATGCTGTTCTGATAGAATGGTTTTAGAATGCACAGTGCATCGCAGTTTGTTGCGTGTGGGGCTGCGTAACCACGGACCAGTCACGATTAAGCAGGTGGTCTTGATGTTATGTCCAAACGATATGTAAAAGTAGACAACAGCACCGAGCTGCTCTCAGAATCTGTACCTCAAATTCAACACTCCTGTAATATGTTATTATAAATAAATATGTAGATTTATTAGATTTCATTAATTCATATACCTTTGATATTTGCACTTCTGGTTGGATGCTAACAGCATTTCATTGGCCCTGTACCTGTTCCTGTACCTGAGACACGTGTAAGTTCCTCTGTCATTGTTTCTATGCAAAAAACTGGGTAAAAGTCAGAAACATGTGAAAATGAGTAAAAAATAGAGATTCTTTATTTATTTTTTTAGTTTCTCAGACCAGCCAGGCCTGACACTGAGGTGTTCACCAGAACAAGACAGCTTTGTAAAACCCTGGCTCTCGTGTTGCATTTATTACTTAAAGCAAAGTAAGATAGAAGAAAAGGAAAGGAGTGAGTGGGCTACCGAGAGACGGCGACGTATCCTGGCTCAGACGCCGCCGTTCGAGTGGGATCTATTCTCTAAGAAAGTCTGCCGGAGGGAACCTGCGGCTCGGTCTCGCCAATCCTTCCCCATTAGGGCCAGCAACCCACTCCTTCCTGCCTTCCTGCCATCACTAATTTAGTAATCACATGAAATTCAGAAGAGGGGCAATTTAATACGCCGCTTGCTCGGAGCGAGATTTAACGCTGGAGTATTTCATCACTGCGAGCAAACCACTTTAACTAATTTATCTCGCGCTTTCCTGTGGGGCAGTATACAAAAGCAATTTGCTCGTGGCGTAAAACAAGAGACAAATTGCTTACTAATCTAGGTCTTCAACCGTTTAATGTCTCGCCTTAAAAAAAAAAAAAACAGCTTGCCAACCCTCTTTTCTTCAGCGTCCCTGTCTGTCAAACGGTGTGTTTCGTTCCAAAATCCCTTTTTTTTCCTTCTTCTTTTTTTTTGTGAGGGGTCTTTTTATTCGTGGCAACGTGCAAAAAAGGATTACACGAAATCAAATCAAGCTTTCGTTTCCCTTGAGTAGTGTGTATAAAGCGAGGTCTTTCTCCGGCTTGAATGGAGATGGAGATGAGTCACCTCTGTGATGAAAAAAGATAATAGATGAGCTCTTCAGGAGCCGCCTGAGGACCAAACCCTGATGTTAAACGTGACGTTTAACATATTTGAAACTATAGGAAATTATATCTGATGTATAACAAGTTTGAAGTGCTTTCTCACACACACACACACACACACACACACACACACACACACACACACACCAGATGTAATCTGAAACGACCTGCTCATCATGTCCATACCTGGACAGTTTGGTGTAGCACAAGCCTCCAGCATCATACTGGTCTCTGACTGCAATTAGACAAAAAAAAAGGAGGAAATCATTAAATCAATCAATTAAAATATTTTTTTATTTCTATGCAAATGCATAAAAAATTCACACACTGCTTTGATTCTTAAAAACCAACACATGCCTACAAGATAATATTCCACACAATGTCGCCCTCTAGCGGCTGCGTTCAGGATTTACCTTGGAAGGTTTATAACCGAACAGCATGACCACTGCTATCTTCAGATCCTCCCTGGACAAATAGCTCTTCTTTTCCACATCACACTGATCAAAAACCTGTTTTTTTAGAGATATATAAAATATGAAAATAATAATAAACACCCAAAAAAACTAAATAAAGAGGCGTGTACGAGTAAAATGCATTGAATGGTATTGAGACTTCCAGAGCCCGGATAGCTCAGTCGGTAGAGCATCAGACTTTTAATCTGAGGGTCCAGGGTTCAAGTCCCTGTTCGGGCGGTGATTATTTTTGACTTTGAAGAAAGTAAAAAAAAAAAACGAAGTGCACTAAATCTACATTTGAAGTGTGATTAGTGTTTTGTCAGGTGGTAAACTTTAATAGTTCAGTACACACTCCGAGCTAGTTTAGCTAGCTAAGGACTCGGGATTAGCTCTACCACACTTTCTCCGCTAGGCACCGGTTTCTCGCGGCTCTGTAGACACGCTTACCGACACAAACTTCCTCCTGTCAGCAGCGGTTATTCTCCTCTCCTCGATCTTACACACCGCAGAGGATCTACAGGCGGCCATTTCCCCCTCTGTCCCCTTCGGAATCTGTCGCCTCTCAGCGTTACGTTTGAAAAAATCTCCATGGCGACGCGTTGGCACGCACGGGAGCCCTCTAACGGACGTCGCTCGCATTACATCCCAAATAAACGCCCCCTCACTTCACGAGTGCACTCCCTAGGGCGCAGGATCACTGCGTCTTCCTGACACGGCGTAGTGCACTATGAATACAACTCGAACGCGAAAGTGATACGGCCACCGTCCTAAAACAGGATGTGCATCCCTAACAGAGCGTCTCTCGCAGTGTTTCAGATTATCATCCATTTATATTCTGACTATCTATTATAACATCGATCTTATATTATATTAATAACAATTACGTGAAAAGAAGGGAGCAGGGCGCGTTTCAAATTTCCTTTGCGACCTTCAAGTCTTAAATGGCGGCCTGCTCACTACATTAGTGCACTACTTCAGGTTAGATTCTACACGCTTACACACTACCTAGTGCACTACATATCCGATCGGGTGCTGATTAAGATTCGGCCAAGTGTCAAGCTTGAGTACTAGGAAAGCCAAATTACGTGAAGTTGGATACGACTATCGTTTTAACAACCACTCGATGTAATAAAAGTCACAAAAGAAACGGATTTCTGCAATATTTATTTTATTTACTCCGTAAACATTTTTTTTTTAAATCAGATTTTACAGGCCACAGCGGATCATCAGTCTCCATTCCCCTCTGTTCTCTACATCTGCCTCTTTCACACCAACTACCTGCATGTCTTCCCTCACTACATCCATAAACCTCCTCCTTGGTCTTCCTCTTTTCCTCCTTCCTGGTGACTCCATCCTCAGCATTCTCCTACTGATATACCCCATGTTCCTCCTCTGCACATGTCCAAACCATCTCAATCTCACCTCCCTCACCTTGTCTCCAAAATGTTCGCCTGCGTCCTCTAAACTTTTCCATTCACTCTCACAGATACTCTTCTATCACAAACCACTCCTGCTATCACTCTTCTCCACCCACTCCACCCTGCCTGCACTCTTTTCTTCACTTCTCTAACACACTCTTCATTTCTTTGCTCTGTTGACCCCAGGTACCTGAACTCCTCCACCTTCTCCACCTCTTCTCCCTGCAACCACACCCCTCCAATACCCTCCCTCTCATTCACACACATGTTCTCTGTCTCACTCCTACTGACTTTCATTTGGAATTTTTTTAATATATAAAACGTTGGATTTAAAAACAGCTATACAGTTTAGTGATATACGATCATGATAAGGGACTTTTATTTTGACTTTTGTTTTCTTTCGGTATCTACAGTGCATTCACTGTTGTTTTCTGTAATCGCGCGGGGTTGAAATGATGCACATGGATCTATTTCCGGTTTCTGTTCAATGAAGTGTTTGATCTAAAATATAAACATTGTACATTTTTATCATCAATTCAGTGACAGTATTTATTTAATTTTATTGTTGTTAAAGCGTTTCATCTGCAGAATCCCTCCAGAGTAAGTCACAGTTGATGTTAAAAGAAATGACTGAATTGTATTTATTATAGAAAAAAAGCGACTGTTATAAAGTTTAATTACTTCTGAATTGTATTTATGAAAGTAATTAGTGTTTTATTAATTTATGCATCAATCCATATCAACAAAATATAAAATTGCTTGTCGCTTTTTAATAACACAGTGCATTATTATTATTATTATTATTATTATTATTATTATTATTATAAACACTATTGAGAAAGAATAGTTAAAAAATGTAAAACAATTTAAATTAAAATAACTGCTTGTTTAAATAATATATAAAATATTAAAAATATATAATGTATACAAATTAAACAGTACATTTTTAAGTAAATTTACAGCGTTTTATTATATTGATTAAATAAAAAAAATACATATACATGGAAAAAGCATTTGTTAGACCTTATTTGGGTAATACAGATCCTACCGTATTTTCCTACCGTAAAATATACACAATATTACACAATGTATGAATTAGTTCTGGTTCCACTCTCAAACAGAATGGAGAGCCAGCACGGCAAGTGGACGCTGTCTGACAGCGATGATGATGATAACATCGTACCACCAACGCCACCCAAGGCAAAGAACATCAAACCTGATCCAGCGCCCAAAGCCAACCCAGTTTCTACACTAATAAACCCCAAATCAGAGCCCAGAAAACAAAACAACGTGAAGCTCGAGATTAAACAAACATCCGTCCCGATCATGGGCTCCGAGGCTCGCCAAGCAGCTCGTCTCCATCAGAGTAATCCGGTGAGATACGACAGCGATCCTCCTCCAGCACCGAAACGCAAGAGAAAAACAGAGGAAGGAGGATGGAATCTATCCAGCAGTGATGATGACGATGACCATGACAGAGATGGACCTTCATCATCAGCCACTAAGAACAAACCAAAACCTCGACCAGCGAGCTCCAGTCCTCCGAGAAAGAAGCGTGAGTTGAACCGTCCCCCGAGTCCACATGGTGATAATTATTATAAAGAGGAACCCAGTGATTTCTTCGAGAAGAGTTTAAACAACATGAACGATACGTATCGCTTTTATTTAAACAAAGTCAGCGGAATAGAAAAGAAGTTCAACACTGGAGCGTTGCACATCAAAGGTAAACACGTGGATGTTAGATGTTCATTAATCCAATATTTTGGGATGCACTTATTTATCATTTCCATAATTACTTTTTTTCCTTCAACAGAAATTCTGTCCCCTATGTTCGGCACGCTGAAGGAATCCGTCCAGGTACCGTCCTTATCTTAATAATCAATAACAGAGTGGTGAAGCCTCAATGAACAGTTACTATCTTCCTACTATCTTCCTTTTTTTTCTGTCTTCACAGTTTAACTACTGCTTTGATATTCCATGGATGGTTCAGCAATATCCTCCTGAGTTTAGGTAGGGAGAGACATCACACAGTATTTACACTTTCTTTTTGGAGTGCAGGATTCCGCGTTCCTCCGCTCTGTTCATATAACATCTGGAATACATTCAGACTCTTACAGAACTTCACAATTTAGTCATGTTATTCATGATCATGGTTTTTGGCTCTGTAATGTATAAAGTATATAACTATAGTGCAGGTTTGATAATCAAACTACACAATATTATGATGTATTTTATATAATAGAATTATATTCTTTAAATGTGTTTATTTGCTCATTCGTGATGTATTTACACATTTTCAGCAGGATAACAAACACTACAAGCTTCTGTTGAATAGCTTCTTATTTATCTTTGAGGAGTAAATGATTTATTATTGAATTTTTGCAACATAATGTTATAACATTATACAAAATCTGCACAAAAAGTGAGTCTTTTTGTACCTGCATCAGCAAATTATATATATATATATAAAAAAAAAAAAAAAAACAACAGATATTGCTGTCCTCCTTTAGAAATATCTGGGGTTTTTTTGGATGCTGCCTTAATTTTTGTTCTGCACGTAATTTTTGTATTGTCACCTAATTTTTGTTCTGCCGCCTTAATTTTTGTTCTGTCCCCTAATTTTTGTTCTTCCCTTAATTTTTATTCTGCCCTTAATTTTTGTTCTGCCGCCTTAATTTTTGTTTTGTCCCCTAATTTTTATTCTGCCCTTAATTTTTGTTGTGCCGCCTTGATTTTTGTTTTGTCCCCTAATTTTTGTTCTGCCCTTATTTTTTATTGTGCCGCCTTAATTTTTGTTGTGCAGCCTTGATTTTTGTTTTGTCCCCTAATTTTTGTTCTGCCACCTTAATTTTAGTTTTGCCCTTAATTTTTTTTCTGCCGCCTTAATTTTTGTTTTGCCCTTAATTTTTTTTCTGCTGCCTTAATTTTTGTTTTGCCCTTAATTTTTGTTTTGTCCCCTTAATTTTTATTCTGCCCTTAATTTTTGTTGTGCCGCCTTAATTTTTGTTCTGCCGCCTTAATTTTTATTCTGCCCTTAATTTTTGTTTTGCCGCCCTAAATTTTGTTCCGCCGCCTTAATTTTTGTTCTGCCCTTAATTTTCGTTATGCCGCCTTAACTGTTCTTCATGCTAAGGGAGTATTATTTTAATAAAAAATAAAGTGGAACATCTGGACATTTATAGATTTGTTTGGTCAAAGGAAATCTTAATATTGTTACATTATCTAGTTTATTGCATAGAAACAAAAACATGCATGCATCTCTCAAAAACCATAAAACTCTCTGTGTTTAGAAACTTCAAACAGCCACTGTACGGTTTGACCAAACAAATCTATAACTGTCCAGATGTTCCACTTTATTTTCATAAAAAAAAAAAAAATCACCCCTTAACATGAACAACAGCTTTACACACTCTTAACATCCAAACAGTAAAAAAAAAAAAAATGAATAAATAAAAATCACAAGAATAAAACAAAGGACACACACACACACACACACACAGGTATGTTATTTTATTTATTTATTTATTTATTTATTTATTTATAAAATTTTTAGGAATAAACCTGTAACTATCGTACACGGAGAGAAGCGGGAGTCGAAGGCTCGGCTCATCCAGCAGGCTCAGCCCTACAGCCACATCCGCTTCTGTCAGGTTCGGTTTTAACAATCTGTTAAAGTGTGTGTATGTTTGTTCACAAAACATACAATAGACTGTAATTCTGGGAAATGTGTAATGAGTTTTCTCTCCACTTGGGGGACGTGTACTTCTTTAAAACAGATAAACCACCATGCATTATTATTATTCTTTTTTTTTCCCAATAAATGCTTCTCTAGTTAATGCAATATCATAGAAATAAAGGTGTTGCGTCATCTTCATCATTATCTTTATCATCATGCATATTTTTTTTTAGCGTGAAAAATCTCAATCATATTATATTTTTTAAATCGGATCCTGTGACAGAAAACAAAGATTGGAATGGATTGGGAAAATGCAGCTTTTTTTGATGTTCTCTGTAACTCTACTGGAATTTTGGGAATGCTCAGGATGGGCTAGACTGCTTCAGAAGACCAGCGAGATAAACCAGAGCTCAAACCATGTAGAGGTTTAAATGCACCGCTCTGTAGTCAGATCAGAAAATTGATGAAGATGGAGTGAGGCTGAGTGGAGAAATACACCTATTATTAATTGAGAGTTCAAATTGAACATCTGTTTGTTTTTAAACAGGCCAAGCTGGATATTGCCTTCGGGACTCATCATACGTAAGTGTCTCTCTCTCTCCTCTCTCTCTCTCTCTCTCTCTCTCTCTCTCTCTCTTTCCCTCTCTCTCTCTTAGTCTTAGTTTGCAAAAAGATTAACACTTCCCAGCTTTAATATCTGTTTCCTCACCAAACAGAAGCACAATATCAGGAAGACTGTATTATTACTATATTAAAGTTAAATTGAAGACTTGTTTGGTCGTTTGTATATTTCTGTTGTTTGCATTAGCAGGCAGCAGATGGTTTTCAAGGCCGTGGAACAAATGATTTTTTACAACTTTCCTGTAAATGTGGTGTTTCGTTCTGTTGTTCAGCGAATTCGAAATGCAGATTCTGTGTGCTGCCACTTTGTTGCTATGGTTTGTTACTAAATTTAGATCGAAACACACGAGAGCCCGAAGCGGAACTGAACAAGCGGTCGTCAGTGTAAAATATAAACACAAAAGATGGATGAATTAAGTCAGAGGTACAGTTAAAATATGCCTCATATGACAGACAGCTCAAATTCGGAGTACTTTTCACTGTGTCGTAGCCATGTGGCGTTCACTGGAAAGACCCAAATCCTAAACCCTAGAGTGAAAATCACCATGATCGCTTTACACACCTCTTTCCGCTGATGCACCTGGCTGCAGGTGTGTCCAATTAGTAAGGAATAAAATAAAATGTTCTGATGAAGCAGAATGACTATTACTGCAAAGCTTTCCCCGTATCAGTATCAGTACATCTCAATATTTGCTATAGAAATCATAACCCTCAAAAAAAAAAAAAAAAAAGCAAAAGTATCATATGTTGTTATATAAGATTTATAAACGCCTTCTAACCAATCACGATCCATACCAACTAGGGTAGGAAGAATGTGTTTAACCTTTGAGCAGAGTGTTGAACCTCTGCTGGACCTCTGCTTCATAGGAGTTTAAACGCCATGTTCCACACTGAATAGTAATGAAGCACATTTCCAGTGAAAGGGTCAACATGTATTATTCAGAAGCGAGTGAGTGGGTGGAAGCTTTGGAGATGCGAGCAGGTTTTATTCCCCTCTTTCACTTAATGAAGCAAATAAAACATTACTGACATGATCACACCTGCTGCAGGCGGACCGAAAACTTCTCTCAGGTGTATTAGAGCTCTGATCAGAGGTCTTCTGTTCAAACAGAACATCTCGTGCCAGCCGCAAACAGGCACCGTGGTGTATAACCACATAAATCATTATTCCTACAATACTTTTTAAAGCCTAACTGTGGTTATGGCCATGTAAGTAAATCTGCCTATTAATCGTGCGCATTTTCATAGCAATATTTTCCAAAATGTCATTTATCAAAATATTACTGAACCATACAGTGGTTGTGAAAAGTTTCTAAACACAGAGTTTTTTGGTTTTTGAGAGACACATGCATCCTTTGACCAAACAAATCAATTAATACAACAAATTAATTTTAAATGGTACTAATATTATTCACAGACAATTAATTTTTCTATTAGAAATATAAATAAATAAATATTTGAGTAAAATTTTGAAAACACAACACACATTTGTTCACAGCGTCCTTTCTTTTTATTAAGATATAAAAAAAATAATAATAATCTTCACCAAATAATTCTTTTTAATCACTAAACATTTGCTTTACTGATGCGCCAAGTCTCAAATCGAGCACCAGAATCCGCCATGATGCACACATCCGGCAATTAAAACCGTCCGTGTGGAAACACAGCAAAAGTTCAGTTTAGTGTCCTGATGATTTATGTAATTTGAAACACCATCATTACTTTAAAACATTTTTGTCCATGTTTCAACAGAGTTTGTGAAATAAAGAAACTACTTGTTATTGGAAATTGAATTTCCAACAAACTGCCCCTTTGATCTTATTTAAAGGAAATGGATGATACATATGAAGGGTATTTGATGCCAACAGTCGTGTATACGGACGAGTGAAACGTGTGCTCTGTTTCAGGAAGATGATGCTCTTGTGGTATGAGGAAGGCTTCAGGGTCATTATCCTCACATCGAACCTAATACAGGCTGACTGGTACCAGAAGACTCAAGGGTAACACACACACACACACACACACACACACACACATATATATACACACACACACGCTCATTACACAAATTTGGAAACGTTTGAGGCTTTTTTACTTCTTTTCTACTCTGATTATATAAAGCCACTTCGTTTCTGTTTGACAGTTTTAGCGTGCTGGTGTCTTTTTTTTTTTCAATTTTTGCGTGCTGGTGTTTTTTTTTTTTTTTTTTTTGGGCCAGTTGCCATGACAACACAGCGAGCAGATGCTTTTTGGAAATTGAAACGAAGCTGATTTATTCCAAATAGGTTTTAATAGAGTAGAACTGAGCTTTTTTTTTTTTTTTTTGGTGAATCTGCATTAATCAGTCACACTACGAACATATACTGTCTACAAACTGCCACTTATCCGCACTGGGGTGCATTAGAACACACTCATTAATATAATTAGTCCTTTGGGGGGGTTTTCTTTCAAGTATTTGTTTCTGGTATACGTCGGAAAATCACATACTGCACAACTTGCATGTAAAGCGCGAGAGCATGAAAGGATGATTGTAGCTTTAGAGCTGACCGACTGCTGATTCCTGCTTGAATGAATAAATCACAGGGATTCCCTTAATCGTATATATATATGTGTGTGTGTGTGTGTGTGTGTGTGTGTGTGTGTGTGTCCTCTAAATCTGCCTCTTTTAAACTACCTGCATGTCTTCCCTTACCACATCCATAAACCTCCTCTTTGGTCTTCCTCTTTTCCTCCTTCCTGGTGTCTCCATCCTCAGCATTCTCCTACTGATATACCCCATGTTCCTCCTCTGCACATGTCCAAACCATCTCAATCTCAGCTCCCTCACCTTGTCTCCACGTCCTCCATGCACTGTCCCTCTAATAAGATCATTTCTAATCCTGTCCATCGTCGTCACTCCCAACGAACATCTCAACATCTTCAGCTCTGCTACCTCCACTACAATAATATATTAAATAAATCTGTATTATTGCCACCCCGTAATGACTGTTCATTAAGAGTAATATCGCCAGCTAAAATACATACAGACTACATACATGCGAAATTGAATATGAATGTGCTGTGAATCTTCTGCCCTCCGTCCTCTCCGTGTCCTGACATCTCTCGAGTGCCACATTTCCTTCATCTTTCAGAAATCATACACAAAGCGCTACGAGGGCCCTCATTAACGTCCTGCTGTTCCCTCGTCAAGGCTGCGTCTGAACCCAGGCATCCTTTCATTATTCCTGCCTCATTCCCTCGCTCATTGTTATTTCACGTAATTGTCGACTTGTCTTTCAGCTAAACAGTGAAAATCGTTATTTTATTTCTCGTTTTTCTGTCAAAATCTAAAAGAAGTGCACTCGTTTTGTTTAACCAGGTCGTAATTGTAATGGAAATGATTGATTTAACACCGTCACCTTTCACCACTGTCGCCACTCAACACGACCGTCATCGCTCAACAAACCGTGACCGCTCAATACATCTTTATTGCTCGACAGGTCACCGTTTAACACTGTTTATCGTTGTCCCCGCTCATCACAGGCACCACTCAACATGCTCAGCACAAAAAATTCACAAAAATAACTTCATCCTGCAACACAATCAGTTTACTACAATATGGCTGACTCATTTTGCACTTTCAGTTCTTCATGGTGCTCATTAAATAACACTCACAAATAATTCATTAGCTGTTCTAAATGCATGTTCGTTTTTCACATTTAGGCGTGTTTTGTCTGACAACTTTATTTAATAACAAAGCATAAAACATTAAAAGAGTTAAATAAATAATTTATCCAGTGACTAGACTACACACTTTCTGTGAGAGAGAGAGAGAGAGAGAGAGAGAGAGAGAGAGAGAGAGAGACAGACAGTCGTCTCACTTCACCTCATGTCATAACTGTGATTTCTTAATCAGGACACATGATCCGTCATCCCAGGGGTTCTCGTCTCTCACTGTGAGACAGGTTCGACACCGTGTGCTACTTTAATGCCGTGTTTAAATCTTCTCTTCGCAATAACAAAAGGTGTCGTTTGTCAGGTTAAAAAAAAAGGCATCTGCCTTTTCTTTTTTTCCTTATGCTTTCATCTCCTCCATTCTCTCCGTCTTTTTTTTTTCTTGCCTCCACCCCCACCCCCACCCCTTATATATTTCCTTTATTTTTTGACATTGTCTTTCTTTTTTTTGTCTCTCTATAATAATTTGCATGCTACTTTTGTTCCTTCGTTCCCTCTGTCTTTACTTCCTTTTTTCTAATCTCTCTCATTCGTTCTTTCTATTTTCATTCGTTTCTGCTGCTTGTCACAACAACTGCACATACGCTGACGTTCTTTGTCGTTCTTTCTGTCTTTCATTCCTCTTCATAATAATAAATCTCCTCTCTGTGTCTCCTGGAGACTATGGATGAGTCCTCTGTACCCACGGTTACCAGACGGAAGCCCGGACACTGCCGGCGAGTCTCCTACATTCTTCAAACGAGATCTGCTGGAGTATCTGAACGCATACCGAGCCCCTGAGCTGGCCGAGTGGATCGAGAGGATTAAAGAACATGACCTGTCAGAAACCAGGTGAGGCCGAACGATGATCTTCAGCCTGGACCTGAAAACTTGAGTACGCTCACCTGCACTCTTATTTTATTTTGTAGGATCTACCTTATCGGTTCCACACCAGGGAGGTTTCAGGGATCCAACATGGAGAAGTGGGGTCATTTAAAGTTACGGAAGGTAAGTAACAGGAGATAATACCTAAAGTCCCTCAATAATAAAAATAAAGAAGAAACGTGTTGGCTCTTTAAAACAAGAGTCTTCTTCAAAACACTTTGATTTGTTTCTTAAGGCTCAAAAATGTTCTATTTGATGATGTCACTGACTGATCTATTATACAGTTTAAATCATTTAATGAATGTTTCTATATTTGACAATTCTACAGAAATTTCTGTATTTTTTTCCCGGTCATAATATCAATATTACATCGTCCTATTGCACAGCACTGTAAAGTTTTTGTTTTTCTGATGGTTCTAATCAAACTTTTTCCCGCCCAGTTGCTGAGAGAATACGCACGTCCGGTGCAGAACCCCGAGAGTTG
This sequence comes from Silurus asotus, assembly GCA_024362625.1. NCBI lineage: Eukaryota > Metazoa > Chordata > Actinopteri > Siluriformes > Siluridae > Silurus > Silurus asotus. The sequence goes on from MU570271.1 coordinate 5,127,968, forward strand.
GCCAGTGATCGGTCAGTTCTCCAGCATCGGCTCTATGGGCCTCGATAAGACCAAGTGGCTGTCAGCAGAGTTCCAGCACACTCTGACAACATTGGGGAAGAGCGCAAAAACGTTAACGGCCCCAGAGACGAGGCTCCTGCTGGTAAGCGTATTTGAAAGATCTCGCTAAAGCAGGTGCAATTAATAGAGCCGCGTTTCTGCATTTTAGCTCTCACGGTGAAGGTCTGCCTGCCCGGAGAGACGCTAGAATGAACACAGCACATTTTCTCCTCCTAACCCACTTCATCCATTAGGATAAATGAGCACTTCGTTTTTTTTTTCCCCCTGACGACTTCATTAATGCAGTCGGGCGGAACTGCAATGAAAATTGCAGATTTATTTACGTTCAGAAGTTCAAAGTAAATTTGATTTTTTATTTTATTTTTTTTAACTGGTGCACCAAATGAAATGAAACTGCTCCTTACGAAACTCGTCACAGGAGATGTTTTATTTCTTCATCTAATGGCATGATGGGTTTAACTAACCTAATTTCTCAAAAATTGAGAAACACTTACGGGTCTCATCACTTTCTTCCTCAGCAAGAGGTTTTTGTCTCACTGAAAACTCCAGCAATAGAAACGTCTAAAGGGAAAACGTTTACTACATTAAATTAATTACTGTTTACCATTAATTCTAAAATATTCAACACAATCTCATTCAGATTCTGATACCACAATACTGATTTATTTGGCTGAATTTGTTGATTCGATTAGTTAGCAAATGGCTTTAATATTATGGGATGTGTTCTATAAGGCAGTGTAAGAACAATGAACCTGCTACGATGTGATGCTACCGGTTTATAAAAATATGAATTATTCAACAATAATCCATTTATAATCCTCATCATTTTATATTATCGACCCAAATCGTTTGACTGCTAGGTGCCGAATAAAATCGATGCGATATTAAGACGTGTTTTTAAAAAAAGAAATACAAAATCAAGCTGCGAGACTGATTTTCTTCCTCTGCAGAGTTTTCGGAAGCAGGAATTAAACTCTAATCCGTGCACAGTCTGCGCCCCGGGTTTCCTGGAATGTCGTTTCTCTGCGTGTTTTTAATCGAAGAGAAACGCAGTGAGAGGTGAACCAGATGAACGGCCATCTGCACCGGCAGGCCAGGGCTTTAAAAGCATGCAGCGATAAATCAGGAGAGAACGTGTGCAGCTTTCAGCTTTACAGCTCACACCTCTAGGAGAAGACGATTCGGTGCACCATATCAACCGTTACAGATGTTTTTTATAATCCGTTTAGGTGCAAAATCTGCCAAACACGTCCATGTCAATCGGCTAGTAAAGAAACGATCGCTAACATACTAATATATTATTAATATAAAACACTGATTTGCTGCTGTTCTCAGAAATGAATCAACACCTTCCGACCAATCAGAATTGAATTATTTATTTATTTATTTTTATTTATTCCCCCCACTAGGTCTATCCTTCAGTGAACAATGTTCGCACCAGTTTGGAAGGCTACCCAGGTATTATTTCCATTTTCTTTCCATTAAGACTTTATTTCTAATATATGTACTTTTATTTTAATTTTATATTTAATTTAGTTTAAAAACTGTATATAAGCGAAAGCTGTACGTGTAAAGTTGTATATGGATGAATGAACTTTTTTTGAGCCTTTTTTTAATTATTATATGATTATTAAATCAATTTCAAGATAATGATTTTTATATTTTCTATATTTAATACACAAGTGAAATTTTCTACTGTATTGATTTTTAAACCCAACAAAATTATTGCTTAAACATTCACAGGAAATATTACATATTCTGACCACACAAAATACTATTTTTCTTGCATGGTAAACTTTATTAAATGTATTATTTATGATTTTTTTTGTGCAGCTGGAGGTTCTTTACCCTACAGTATACAGACAGCACAGAAGCAGATCTGGCTGCATTCCTATTTCCAGTGAGTTTTGTCCATCTTCAGAGGTTTTTGACGTCATTGCAAGGTTTTTGTGTGTGTGTGTGTGTGTGTGTGTGTGTGTGTGTGTGCGTGTCTCATTATTCCAGGAGCCTCCCTCAAGAGCCATTCACATCCAAATCTGCCCTTTTAAGAACATTTTAAAAGACCGTTTACCTCATTTGCCTTATAATTGCTTTCTGCCTTAAGTTGATTGATGTCTCTTTATAGTTATCACAAATAGCTCATTAGGATGCACCTGCTTTTAAATCCTTATTTTTCCGAGTTCTCTCTCGTCTCATTTCAACTGATCTTTTACTCATGTTTATTTATTAAATGTTGTTTCCCTGAATTAGTTCAGTTTTCACTCAGAATGAGCTGCTAGTCGTTAATATTCGTAAGCAAAGCTCAGATGCTCATTAATATTTATTAGCTGACTTGCATAGTTTTGAAATATAACTGAGCTGAAGTTAGTGTGAATTTTCAAAGCAGTAAACTAGAAAAAGTAGAAGTTTGGTAAAATCGCACACTGTGTGCCTGAGATATATTCGGTATCTGTATAAAGAAGATGAACACATTTCTATAAGTTGAAATAATCTAGCAAGTGGTTAAAAAAATAGTTTGCACTTATTTACATATTTAAGTATATTTACATATATAACTGTATATAATTTGTTGTATTGCTAACTTTCTTTTTCCCTCCTGCCTTCTGTCTCTCTCTTTTTTCCCTTACTCTTTCTTTCTATCTTCCCTCCTTACTCTGTCTTTCACTTTCTCCTTCCACCCTTGTGTTTCTCTGTCTGTCTCTTTCTCCCTGTATTTCTGTTTCTGTATCTCTTTTTCTCCCTCCACACTCTCTCTCTCTCTCTCTCTCTCTCTCTCTCTTTCCCTTCTATCTGTTATCTGTGTCTCTCTCTTTTGCCCCCATTCCTTCTGTCTCTCTGGGTCTCTCTCTCTTTCTCTTTATGTACTTCTGTCTCTCTGTTCTTTCTTTTCTCTCTGCCTCTATGTGTCTCGCTCTTTCGAAACCTCCATATCTCTCTCTCTCTCTCTCTCTCTCTCTCTCTCTCTCTCTTCTCCCCTTCTACCTTTTATCTGTGTCTCTCTCTTTTGCCCTTGTTCCTTCTGTCTCTCTCTGGGTCACTCTCTCTTTCTCTCTATGTACTTCTGTCTCTCTGTTCTTTCTTTTTTCTCTGCCTCTGTGTCTCGCTTTTTTGAAACCTCCCTCTCTCTCTCCCTCTCTCTCTCTCTCTCTCTCTCTCTCTCAGTGAATGGAAAGCTGAAACCTCTGGCAGAAGCAGTGCGATGCCCCACATTAAGACCTACATGAGGACGTCGCCGGATTTCTCGGAGCTGGCCTGGTTTCTCGTTACAAGGTTTGAAAATCAGACCTGTAATTAACTGTACTTTTAAAAAAAAAAGTTCCTCGTGAACGTCCCCATGTAAACTCTGTGTAAAATAACAACATCACTTTTACACGTATCAGCATGCAAATGATTCAGTTTTGTGTATTTATTATTTTTTTACTATTACAATCAAGGCATAGTTCATCATTTACCTCAGCTAGTTTATGCTTTTCATACTGCTGGATTTCTTTTAGGTATTTTTGCCTTCTCCCTCTCTTCCCTTTCTCTCTCATTTACTGTCTGTCCCTTTTAATCACACATGCTTTTTTTTTTCGTTAGCTCTCTCTATCGCTCAAAAACACTGTTCATCTCTCCATTTGCTTCTCTCTCTTGCAGCTTCTCTCTCTTTCAGAAACCTCAGACAAAAGCAATTATTATGATGTAATTATTTCTCGTCTTGTAAATCTCAGAAACAACAAACAAGAGTAATGACCGAGTTTGTGTCTCTCTAGTCGTCTCATCATCATCAAAGCTTTGTGAGAACAAAGCAACAGGAAACATTCAGGAATTTTAAAAGTCCATTTGTCTAAGAATTGTCTAAAAAGCTTCGAAATGCTCACACAGCAGACGCAGACGCTCCCACCATCTAATCAACAGCGAGGGCTTAGGGTGGCAATTTTCTTTTTCTTTTTTTAAAATAAACGACAAATACACATCCCTTTCTCCCAGCCCGATAAACCTGACGCCATCTCAAGAGAAATATTCTCACTGCCAATTTCTGGACACGAAGCTCATTATCTCTGAAGCGCTCGCGTGTTTGATCAGGACACGTATTATTTAACGTGACGTCATTTCCACAACAACATGCACCTATTTATTAAATATGCACCCTATATTTCTGTGTTTAGTCATGTCTCATTTCACTAACCATCACCTAGCAGCAGAGTCATAACTTTCTGCCTTTATTACTCTGTTTTGAAGCTCTTGTGTTTATAAGTCTTTATTGAGCGAGTGTGTGTGTGTGTGTGTGTGTGTGTGTGTGTGTGTGCTTGGACTCTGGACCAGGATTGTGTTTGCATGTCAAAAATGGTCACTCCTTAACAATTGGTGCTTAAGTGGAGCGAACGAGCAGCCCGTGGACTGTAAAACGCAGCGAAGCGTGGCACTAGGGCACGATTCACATTGAGTAGCTTTCAAATTGTGTGTCAGGAGTCAGTGAAGGAGGGCTGAAGAAGAGACTGGAGTACTGCGTGCTACTCTTCATTTTGGTTTATGTGCAGTAGACACATAACAAAACAGAATGCAAGATGTTGTAACAGCAATGGGCTTTTTTCAGATCAGGAGATTTAGGGAGGGTGTATGATTTATGAATGAATAAAACATTGATTTGTTGCTGTTGAAGGAAACATCAGGGTGGCATGAAGCATGGTTACTGTTAACAACTCAACAGCCAATTTACAATTTTTACAGCCACATTTATAATTACATTTATGTTTGTCAATCATCTACAAGACATTCGTTTCCATTATCACTTACTTTATAGCAGCTGTAAACAGTTCCTTCACCAGCTTGAAATCACCATTGATTGATTAACACTATAAGCGTAAATGGGTAGCTTAGTCATTAAGGCATTAGACTTCAGCTCTAAATGTTGTGTGTTCAAATCCCAGCCAAAACACGCTAGGGCCCCTGAGTAAGGCCCTTAACCCAATAGCTTCTCAGTTGTACGAGGAGATTAATGTAAGTCACTCTGGATACGGACGTCCACAAATAGTCATAAATATAAAAGTAATCAATGATTATCCACACACCGAGCAAGTGGTTACAATACAATACTGTATTTTGTATAACAGCCCATTAGTGCATTATTGCTCCACACTCATTATCTTGGCATGTCTGAGCACATTTTGCACACAATCTGTGTATTTGGATAAACAATCCGAGAGACATAATACTTTTCTTTTCTATCCATTTGATCAGATCGCTATCTAGGAAAAGAAAGTACAGATCATACAGTAGCGAGATCTCTGTTTAGATTGCAATCAGAATACACCGGAGACTCCATTATATTTCCCACGCTTTCTCATCTCCTGCTAAGTTTCTCTTGCCGGCCGGTGTGCATCAGCCTGAAGAGTGTGCTGAGTGGAGCTCGGTTCATTTATACAGGGATGTGGAGTGGATTTAAAGGAGGTCAGCAGCACCAAGTTATTCGTTCTCTTTCATGAAGATTAAAGCCTCTCGAGTCAGACACTGACTCAGCCTCTGCCGAGTCAGCCTCTACCGAACTACTTCCTTACTCCAGCAACAACATTCCAGCTCGCTCTGTCTCACAGCGCTGATGCTAAACATTTGAGGTTTTTTATTTTTTTTTTTCAGAATTTTCAGACTTTGTGTGTATGTATGTATGATCCACAGTGCCAATCTGTCCAAAGCTGCCTGGGGAGCGCTGGAGAAAAACAATACCCAGATGATGGTTCGTTCCTATGAGCTGGGAGTTCTGTATCTACCTTCAGCCTTTGTAAGTAACTGAGAAATCAATCCCAGTATAGATCTTAATATTTCTTCTGTACACTTATGTATATTAAGATATGCAAAGAGGACCATAAGAAGTTCCTGCAGTGCATTTTAAAACACAAGCAAGGCTTTACACAAAAGTCTAGACCTTTCACATCCAGCACCTTCACAAGCACTTTGTTCGGGTGCCTCATTAATTATTATAAATGTACGCAGTGTTTATAATGGGAGAATGGATTTAGCTTTTTAAAAATCTTTTTATTTTTTATCATCACAGACTCCAGGAATCGTGTTATTGTTTTCATGGCATAAACATATGGGGTTTCAGATGTGTAAAATCCTGTTTGTTATCCATTACATTACAAAAAGAAATAATAAATGTGTCTGTTCTCTGAAAAAAAACATAAACCCAAGTTATTAGAGCACTTTGTGTTCATGCGCTCGATCCTTTGGCGTGTGCATTTGTTTCTCAATGCATCAGTCACTATTAGACAGTGTAATAAAGTGTAGTAAAGCCATCAGGACGCTGTACAGCAGCACATTTCTGTTTATTTCCCCCCCCCCCCCCCCCCCACCCACCCCCACACACACACACACCCACACACACACACACACACACACACACACACACACACACCATTAATACCAGCCACTTTGTTCGGGTGCCTCATTAATTATTATTAAATGTACGCAGTGTTTATAATGGGAGAATGGATTTAGCTTTTTGAAAATCTTTTTATTTTTTATCATCACAGACTCCAGGAATCGTGTTATTGTTTTCATGGCATAAACATATGGCATATGGCCCCCCCCCCAGTGTATGAACATAGTCGGCTTTTGTGCAGTCCGTGTGCATTCTCGCTGGGTAATTTGTCCTTGTTGGATTACTTCAAAAGTTGCTAAGCAACAGTAAAGCTCAGCTCACTAGCTGTAGTAGGAACGGAGAGGACCGTGAGTGACCGAAAGAGCCCCGGCATAGGATGTGCTCTTTAACTGAAGAAAAGACGACGAACAGCCTGTAATCATGATTATCACGTTCACTTGTTTGAACTTTTCGCTCCTCAAAACGCACAAGTATTTAAACGCCTCAGAAATGTTTTTAATACGAACTCCAAGTTTAGTGTCATCGCTTGTTTTTTTCACGGCCAATGTGAAATTTTATGAGACATTAAAAAGTGTTAGAGAATCTTCATCAATCCCAGGATTACTGTTCAGGCTGAACTCGGACTCTTTAATAACTTCCCCAAGCTGTAGAACTGATACACAATCATTTATCATCTGCTCCATCAGCATTAACAGATGGACCAGGACAGGTGAATTGATGGATTGATTGGTATATAGATAGTTTGAAGGATACAATGGATGGTTCAACTAGACGGGTAAACAGATAGATTGATTAATTGATTGATTGCTAGATAGATGGAATGTGAAATGAATGGACCAATAAAGAGAAGAGAGAAACAGACAGACAAAAAGATCAATTATTAAATCCCAGAGGTAAATTCAAAAGATTGGTTAAATGGATAATTGGAAGCACGGAAGGATTGATGAATGAATTGGATGGTTGGTCGGATAGATGGCCGTTCTGGGCTTTATGGCAGAGTGGCTAGACGGAAGCCTCTCCTCGGTGCAATTGGTGCAAAGCCGATGGAATCCCGCTTTCAGACTGTGTGGATGCTCTGGTCCAATGAAACTAAGATTGAACTGTTTGACCTCAATTCTAAACGATTTGTCTGGAGGAAATATGGCACCACTCATCACCTGCCCAAAATCATCCCAAAAGTGAAGCATGATGGTGGCAGCATCATACTGTGAAGGTGTTTTTCTGCAGGGGGGGGGGGGGGGGTTTTACGGTGGGCGCGGGGGGTGGGGGGGTGTTCCATGGATAATGGATAATTACAAATATATAAATAAGAAATCATATTTATATATTGAATTTATACATTATTTATTCTAGCCTATGAAAGACATGAGGAAGGTCCACCAAGCTGCATTTCTTGAACTTGGGCGTAATTTTTGATGCTGGTTTTAGTTTTGATCTTTTAAACCAAAAAAAAACGTTTGTAAAACCAAAACATGTCCTTATATTCATGCCTCTGAAGAAGTTCCATTTCATCCAGACTACTTTAATGTCTTTTCTATTACAGTAGGTGTTCATCATTCTGGAATTTAAATGCACTTTGGTCCACCGTAATGAGACTTTATTCCAACAGGACAAAGAGAGATGTTCTAGTCCTTCCTCCCCTCATTGTGCTCCACAGGGATTCAGCATACCGTAGAGCTCTCATTATATCCACTGCTGACTGATTTTTTCTTGTATAATGTCTCTCCATAGCAAATTAGCACATTTCCAGTGGAGAACAACATCTTTCCCATCTCCAGCTCCTCCACAGGTTTCCCGGTGCCCTTCGATTTGCCACCGCTTCGCTACTCCAGCAAAGGTGAGAATGGACTTGTCATTTGTGTGATTTAAAACTCCAGGGCGGATTCGTCCAAAACCCAACAGAGAATTCACTCTGAAAGGACAGGAAGATGATCTCAAGGTTCAATCAGATTGAACTCTTGGTGCAGAAATGTAGCACGAGTCAATTCTGGATTTCTTTTGATCAATTTATATTATTGATATTAACAAAAAACAGGGCTGCAATAAACCTGTTGGAAGAGTGTTTCACCTCAAAGGACAGTTGGGATGATGGAGAGGTAAAGTAACAAAAATGTCTTTAAGGATCACAGATCTTGTGCAAATTTAATATTTGGATAAAAAAACTGCCTGCCTTCAAATAACGAGCAATTATACCCAATTAAACAACTCAAATAGATTGATGGAGATGTTTTAAATATGCAAATGAGCACCCATTTATTGATCTGTTCCATCTTTTGCATATTTTGCTGTGTGTAAGCAGACAGACTAACGTTTGTTTTATGATCGTCCGCATTTGAGCATTTTGATGGCTCGGTCCATAATTGCTATCGAAAAAATCCATTCATCTCCTTCGCCACATTTCTGTAAAAGATAATCCGGGCTCACAAGTTCTCGACCTGCTGCTCAGTCTGCATGACCTTTAATCATACGGAGGAAAAGAACTGGCTATAATCACTGAAACGGTCCGAGTCGTCATTTTTTGAACCGAAGGAGAAGTCGTCTACGGTTGCCATGGCAGCGAACATCTTTAATGATAGAGGACGATTTCGGCCGAAAGCCGTTACCCACGAGTGGGCTGTAAAGAATAAATATGATCTGGTCGGCGTGAACGCGAGACGCCGAACACTTGATCTTTATCGAGTCGTGACGAGAACAGACAGTCCTCAGGCACTTTCCTGCTGAAAGTCCGCATCACGACCTTAGCGGCCTTGGAACGTGTGCAGAACAGCAGTAATAACGGCCTATTCTTTCTTCACAATATAAACCTGCTAAGAAAAATGTTTGTTTCGCTCTAAATACACGTCCGTAAACATGCCCATGAGCGTAAAGGCTTCTTTACTGCCTGCTCACTCAGTGCAACTTCAAATCAGTGGAATATTTTATGACTGGCTATTTATACCAACCATAACCGTATAGTTATTTCTCATAAAAGATTATAATGAACAAATTTTCTTTGCTCTTATTTAAAAAGTTCATAATCCATCACAGGAGCAATATTTTTTTTTTTTCTGTAAAAAAACAGATGCGAATGCAGTTCCAGATTAAGAAAGTGTTTATTAAAAAAGCGGGCAGACGAATCCAAATCATAATTTATATTTCGTAAGCGACATAACCTAGGGCAAAACAGCAACAAGAACGTGAAAACAATGCAAGATCTAAAACCAGGCAGAGGTAAAGAGCAGAGAACCAAGTCAGCTGAGGCTACATCTAAAGCAAGATCGGATCGAATAGATCGAGGTGGAGTTGTAGCTGTGAGTAACACCGGAGTATAAAGTTGCAAAGGCGAGTGAGAAAATAGACTGGAAGATGTGCCAAAACATATACGCCCAAATATCAGACAGCTCCGAAGAACAGCATCCTGATGATGCTGCTTAAGAAAAGCAATCTGTAGTATGTACAAACTTCAATCTTTAACAAGATAAGTCATAGAGCAGCCGAAATACCTGCTGTACAAGTACTAAAAATGCTGTTTTTCAAAAGCCTCCATTTTCACAGTCTAAAAAGCGACGAGTGAATTTATCCACTTTGGAGAGCGTTTTCCAAAAGCGAACGTTTTCATTGACTAACGGAGAGAAAAATATGCATATTACTGAACTGGAAGTATGCAGGGAATAATGAGCGTGTAATTGAAAACAGATGTGACTGATCACTATTGAGGTGATCGTGAGTGTGTGCTGGGAGTTGGAGTCCAGTGTATGATGGAAATTAAAGTTGGCATCCAGTTGTGACCTGATAACCCCAGGTAACCTTTCTAACTTATCGGAACTATTCTGTAAATTATGAATTGAAATAGACAAGTGGACTTGATTAGTTTTTCCTTGTCATTTTCTTTATCTTTTTAAATACACTGGGTTAAAAATGCGAGAAATCCCTGTTAGTGTAGATGGTAAGAGAAAAAAGAAAATCTGTCTGTCTGTCTGTTCGTCTGTTCTTTTCTCTCGCTCTCTCTTTCTCTCTCCCCTACTGTTATCACCTTACATGTCAGTGATGAGGAAGACATGGTTTAATTGGTCTCTACATCGCCACAGGAGCTTTCTCTTTTACTACCCTTAATGCGCTCAACACACACACACACACACACACACACACACACACACACACACACACACACACACACTTTCCGCCTTTCCAGGAAATGTCAGGGGAGCAGTTGTGTATTAACAATAAAACAGACCTTTATTGTGGCTCAGACATTTTGTGTATGAACTGTTTGTTTTATATAAATTGTTTTCTATATTTATATTCGATATATTATAATATAATGTATATGATAATTATGTTATAATACATTATTTATTGTATTTATGTGCATACAAATATTTATTTTATTTGTATTTTTTTTCATTTTGTGAGCAGATCAACCTTTCCTGCCGGATTAATGAATACGTTTTTCATATTGTGGAGGATTGCGCTGTCGTTGTTGTTCATTTAGATAATTGAATTCTCCAGTCATGTCCTCAGGCAGGCCATAATGCTCATGATAAGCATCGTTCCGCTTCCTCTGAAAGCAACGTGTTTTTTTGGGGGGGGTTTTCGGCGGTGTTTCGACCTGGATGCGAATATATCAGACTAATTGAGCACCGAGCCGTCGTGTGCATTTAGTAATCAGGTGTTCGGTTTCATAAATAATATAGATGCATCCAGCTCTGTGTGAGCATGTAGCCTTTGATGGGAAATCTTTTCTTCAGCTTTTTCATCCTTTCTGATGTAATCGGGATAAGAAGCTTTATGATGTTAGCTTGCGATGGAGAGCAACTCATAATGCCTGGGTATTAATGTGTTTACGGAGGTCTTATACTTGACAGCAGGCTTTGTTTTAATGGTTTAATACGACTGTGTCTGCCGGTTGCCATGGACACCCTGGTGCTCAGCCTAGATCCTCCTTTTCTGGAAATCTGGACCTTCACTATTAAGTCAGTGTGACACGGCATGTCGGCGAGAGCTTCGACCTGTTCCCTTGGAGCTCTAACTTTCCATATCCATAACATAGTTGAGTTTTAGAACAAGCTATTTAAAATGTTTTAATATTAGAACGATTTAATTACTGTACTACATTAAAGACTGTGTGATAGAAGAGTATCTGTGAGAGTGAAAGGGAAAGTTTATAGGACTGTGGTGAGACCTGAGATGTTGTACGGTTTAGAGACAGTGGCATTGAGTAAAAGACAGGAGGTGGAGCTGAAGGTAGGAGAGTTGAAGATGTTGAGATGTTCGTTTGGAGTGACGACGATGGACAGGATTAGAAATTAATTTATTAAAGGGACAGCGCGTGTAGGACGTTTTGGAGACAAGGTGAGGGAGGTGAGATTGAGATGGTTTGGACATGTGTAGAGGAGGGACATGGGGTATATCAGTAGGAGAATGATTATGATGGAGCCACTGGGAAGAAGGAGAAGAGGAAGACTAAAGAGGAGGTTTATGGATGTGGTGAGAGAAGACATGCAGGTAGTTGGGGTGAAAGAGGCAGATGTAGAGGACAGAGGGGTATGGAGACGGAATGGGAGAAGCCGAAAGAAGAAGACTACATTAAAGAATGTCCTGCTTTCAATTATATGAGTAGAACAGGTTTACTTAACGTCCACCAGTCTTTAAAGACTGAATAAGCTCTGTTTGCAAGAGCACGTGCTCAACAACCAATCACAGATCACCATTGTTCAACAATTACAGATCAGCCAAGTCTCCATCAACTGATCACCAAAACAACCAATTACTGATCAACAGTGCTTTCCATCAACCAATCACAGGTCACCATTGCATTAATCAACCAATCCTAAAAAAAAAAAAAAAATCTGATCAAATGGATGAGAGAAGTTCATCCTAATCTCTGGTTGGGTTTTGCCACCAGTCGTTTCTAAAAGATATTTCTGATGAATGTTTGTGCTCATCAATGCATATCTGTTTCTTTAGATCAGCCATGGATCTGGAACATTCCATACACACAAGCACCGGACACTCATGGTAATATCTGGGTCCCGTCCTGAAACGTTTTCCCGTTGCAACGAGGACACGACTGAACATTACAGTATTGTGAACTTGGACTCTTGACTACAGTAAAACATGGTGCTAAAAATGAAAAAAAAAAAACTGAGAATTTTTTATATTTTTAGGTAATAAAGAATTCATAAGCATAAATGTGCTGAGACTCTTGAGCTTGTAGTGTTTTTTCCACACGTGTAATCCACATTGTTTCTGAAAAATAAAAACCCCCCCCCCCCTCACTCTCCACACACTTTCATCACAGACTGATGCAAATAGCAGAACGGTCCCTCTTGAGACAAATTGCTGTTTTCAAAGAAGCATGGCTTTTCTTCTGTCTGAATGGCACCTGCATGCAATGAGACATTGGTAATTACGTTCCAGCTCCAAACTGAGGACCTGCGAATTAGTTTTCATCTCGACCTTACCCAATCAGTTTGGGCACCGTTTAAGTGTAATCATTTCACATGTCATAGTGAGAGCACTTTCCATTGTGTGTGTGTGTGTTTGCAGGACAACATAAGAGAGCAATCTGTCTGCGGAAGGAAAACAGAGAGAAACGATATACAGCGTGGGTAAGAAAAAACGCGAGGCAGGATTCTGGTGGGTTTTTCGTCATGCCTCGCTCGTCATGTGCTCTCTAAAGTTTGCAAACACCTCAAATTAGGGAATTGATTAATGTTTATTCAGTGGCCATACACAGAAATTTGATACGTTGCCTAGCAACAGCGTCGGAAATTACCATCACAGCTGTAACGACTTGATCTCTCGCGAATTGAGTCTTTTTTTTTTTTTTTTTTTTTTTGGACAAGAGTACATCTCAGATCCGCATACATTATCGGGAAAAAAGGAGTAAAGTACACGGCACTTGAGAAAGCAGGATGAATTATGTATGTCGTTCAAAGCCTACACGGACATTTGTGACATTTACAGATACCGTTTTAGGATTTGACGGAATTCTGTCTTTCATCCTAAAAAGGTCATTCGGTATTGATCTCTGACTATTTCGGGTTGTTTCTAAACATTGTCAGAAGAGGACGACCGAAACGCCGGGGACGTATCGTGTCTCCCGGTTCGTCTGACCTGACCCAAAGGTTGCCAAATTTCAGACTGTTTATTTCATACAACAACAATGATGATGATGCCATGAAAGACGTCTCGCATGTCGCATGTGCATTCGGTCGAAATCGAACACGTTTCTCCAGTCTAAAGAACGGACGAGAATTGTGTGTGATTGGGGTTTGCAGGTTTCACCTGAATTAAAAGCTCACAAACTTCTTGTTCTCTCGAATTAAACTTTTTGCAAAAAAAACAAATCCACGAATCTCATCAGTGGACATTTTTTGGTCCCAAACTTAAACATTATATAACCATGTGTACTCCAACCTTAGTGCTTAAATTCCCAAACTTTTCACCAATGTCCTTGATATGACAAGATGCAGCTTTAATAAAAAATATATAATAAACTACGCCTACGTAACAAATATACATTACATACCCAATACATTTCCTGACCGATCACATTTCATGACCAGGATCATTATTTTGATGACCATGGGTTCTTTTTAAAACCAAAACTCTCCCACCCATGTACTTGCTTATTTAAAGACTCAATTTGGTATAAAAAAACACCAACATGGCAACCCTAATTGTGGCATATTCTGTGTCTGCTGTTACATTTACGCCAATAAATAAGTGTGTGTGAAATAAGAAATGTTGATTGAGAAAAAAACTATAAGTCAAATCTCAGCTCATACAAACATTAAACTGCTTCACCAAACAAACAGATTTGACGGAATATGTACACAGTCACGGCCATAAATATTGTAATTCTCCACTCTATTGCCCACAGCTGTCGCTTGCCACAGGTGTGTCTAGATACAAATTACAGGAGCATCACATGCTTGAGAAGGATTTATTACTTATTATTATTCTCTTATCATATTTTGTGTTTTCTTTCTGATTTTAATGTACCATGGTGTCTGAGCGCATGACATCTGGACTGATGATAAACCGCCCTTTATATAAAAAAAAATAATACTTGGGGTCCAGGAACAGGACTGAGCAACATCAATCTATTTTAGCAGAATAAATCAGGTGAATACAACAAAATAAAAAGTTATTAAAACATGTCAGGACATGCCAGACTATTTCTTTTTCAATTTTCTTTTCATCTGTTCACACCAAGGTCCTGCTGACATATCTGACAAATTAAATGACACCTTGGTACCACTGTCAGAGACACAGTGATGTCTCCAGATGTGACTTAGTGTATAAACATGGAATATGTGTGTCTAAAGCAAAAGGACATGGGTTTCTAATACGTACCCAATCAGCCAACTCCAACCCTCATCATCAAAACAGCCAAAACTCCATCTTTCATTTAGTTTTTCAGAACCGAAATAACCTTTTAAATAATTTACTGAAACTCTGGGTTTTTTTATCTTTTTTATCTTTTTGAATTTATTCTTCAGAAACAACATAATTATCTCAACAATTGGAAAACTAAAAATGTCAAAGTTTTTGGTCAAAAAGTGTATTAAAAGATGATTCATTCTAATATGTATCATTATTATTCTGCTTTTGCTTCCAAATTACTGTGAAATATTGTGTTGGAAAGTTCATTCTAACACACACACAGCGCTCCCAGACATTTCTTTTAACCATGGACCAGTTTTTACACAAGACGATTTTTCCACGGCCATAATTACACAAACTAATGTGCATATTATATTTCTATTACACATTATATAATGCAGAATCAGTCACAGCTTCATTTATCGATATGTAGGAAAAGAACTGTCTGAAACAAGTAAGGTATATGGATCCCTAAGTTCAAGTTAAGGAAGGATTTCATGTTACTGCATCCAAAAGCATCTTATACAATGTTGTACCTTCAACTTTGTGAGAACAGTTTGGAGAAGAACCACATATGGCTGGAAAAGTCAAGTGTCCAAATACTTTTGGACATACCATACAGCTGTTGCCATGATAAGGTGACATTATATATATACATGTATACATATACACACACACAAAAATATAGTGATATATAAACAAGTGACTATAATGATCCTTTAACTTTTTATTAATTTTAATTGTATAATTTAGCCTTTATACGCAATTATTTAAATTATACATTGATCATATTTAAAGCTACAGCCTGCTAATTTCTTCTCCTGAGGTAAAATTAGCATGTGCACTTAATTGTCAGCAAGTAAAACTGTACATTTACATACTGGATAATAATAATTATAGATAATTATCATTTCAAAAGTTGTACATATAAATTAAGTTAAATGTAAGCAAAAACTTTCTTTTCTTTTCTTTTTTTACATTTCTTTCAGTTTCAGTTGATTTATTTACCATCAGAGTTTTTATGCTTCCTGTTCGTACAGGTGCAGTGGAAAATTCCAGAAAACTCACCTGGACGCAGCGACGTTCACTCACGACGATGTTCACTTTCAGGTCCGCATCCCGACAATTTTCTAATCATTTATACTACAATAAATATTTTTTTTTGTCTTCCTGGATGAGTTATAATGGTGCTGGAGGGTGAAACTTCACTCATCATGAGTCTGGATGACGAAGTTATTGACGCAGAGCGCTCGCGCGCTAATTGGCGTCGTTTAGTAAATTGGACCGTTCCATTGCAGTGCTCCGTGGAGGGGTTGGGAAGGTTTCAGGAAGCTTTACGCAGCGCTATAAGAAGACTTTTAAGCATGAAAATCTGGAAAAATCTAAACGACAAATAGATTGCATTTGGTCGTGAAACGCATGTGCACATTAAATGTGTTTAACGCGTATAATGTAGAGTTCGCATAATTTGATTACATTTTTGGTCACACCCAATTAACAAAGTTTCAGGGATATTACGAAACGTCCATTAAAGTCACCATCATCATCATCACCATCCTTATAATCACCTTCATAATTACTCTCACCATCATCACCATAATCATTATAATCATCACCATAGCCATCATCACAATTAATATCATCATATTCATCATCATCACCACCACCATCACCATCATCAGCATATTCATCACCATCATCATTACCATAACCATTATCATTATCATCATCATCATCTCTCTCTCTCTCTCTCTCTCTCTCTCTCTCTTTCTGCACACGGGTGCGGTGGACTCATAAAAACTTGTGCGCACCAGCAGCAGATGTAATGCAGTACCATCAGAAAGCTCAGTGGAGATCCATTCCTGACATGGAAGAAACACAATGGTATAACGACTGCGCTGCGTTTATTGTTTATTCTGAAACGCGATCTGCGGTGTGCTAATTAACCAAAACCTCATTAAAGTCTCACTGGGATCAGACTTTTTGCGCGCGCGGATCCTCGAGTGCGTGTTTTTCTTGGATAAAATACGCGGTGCGGAAGAGACTCGGGACTCAGGACTGTGAGAAACTGAGAGATGATTTTCTTTTCTCGTGTGAATCTTCCATGCATCTGATGAAGAAGACGGACGAGTGCAGGGTTTCAGCGGATTTGTTCTGATTCTTTTTGATTTTTTTTAACGCGCATTTTGGACACGTTTCGTTTAGAAGTCTTCAGACTTGTTTTGTTTTGTTTTTTTTGTTTTTTTTGCAGAACCATCTGCATGTGCTTCATCATGATCATCTTACGAGGAAGCTCTGCGTGAAGATCCTGCAAAGACAATTTAATAGCAAAACACTGGATTTGTTTTTTTAAAGACAGACACCAGGAGAGACTCGTTTGGACATCAGACCGCTTCAAGTGCACTTTTATAAAAAAAAAATAATAATTTAGAGATCTTTAATGTCTTATAAGAATGGTTGTGGAGATGCGAGGCATCTTCTCGTGATTTTATAATAGTGTGGTTTTTTTTTTACGTTTGTCATGTACAGTGATTTTTATTCTCGGAGCGCATCATGACCAAAGCGGACCCTGAACTTTCCTGGACGGGATCTCCTGGGCTTTTTCCCATGTAGGTCAATCAAACACTTTCTTTGCGCAAAAAAAAGACCCACGGCGATGTGTGAGCAGGAGGTCGGGGGTGTTTGCGCACGGACTCGGGGACAGTGTGAGATGCTGAGCCCTGTTCTGTTCTCGGTGGGAACATGATGGCATGCCGAGGGTGGTGCTGCTGTTTGGGTTTGGGCTCTACGAGCGAGGACACGGCGCGCTTTGCCATGCTAGCGCTCCTCATCCTGGTGTACCTGGTGTGCGGCGCCGCCGTGTTCTCCGCGCTGGAGTGGCCGGAGGAGGAGCAGGCCAAGGGCCGCTGGGCGCGCAGCTTCGACCTCTTCAGCCGCAAGCACAACGTCAGCCGCAGGGAGCTCGAGGGGTTCCTCAGGGCCTACGAGGAGGCCACCGGGGCTGGAATCCGTGTGGACAGACCCAGAGCTCGCTGGGATTTCCAAGGAGCTTTCTACTTCGTTGGCACTGTAGTGTCCACTATCGGTAAGAGTTCACCAAATAAGTTAGTTTAATTGAGGAATAATCCATAATAAAAAAATAAAATAAAATATTTCATATAGAACTTTAATTGTTCATGATGGCCCATCTTCAGAGATACTAAACCAATCCCAATCAAGGTTGAACCTTCTACATTTTTTGGACAGTCATCTTTTTTAACACAGACAGGTCCATATCATGTATCTTTAGGCATATATCTCACAATAGTAGTATCACAATCTTAAAACACCTCCCTCCACTGGCACTGATGATGCCTACAAGGGCAAAAATGGACTTGCACCCTCTTACCTCAGAGACCTCATCACACCTCACACTGCACCATGCTGCCTGAGATCCTCCAGCACTCCTTGACTGGTACCACCTTCTCTAAGGGTAAAAGGAAAGTATACCTCAAGGTTCTTCTCTGTTCTGGCACCGAGGTGGTGGAATGAACTTTCCCTAGATATCCGAAGTGCCTGGCATCTTCAAGCAACGTTTTGAAGACCCACCTCTTTGTAATCTCATGCACCTGTGTAGATTTATTTACTGATAGAGACTCAAAGCACTTTCGTACATCGCTCTGGACATGGACGTCTGCTAAATGCCACAAATCTAAATGCAAATTAGATCATCTCTGAAGGTATAATCCATAATTTCAAGGTCAAACATTCATAGTTAATTGTGCAAAAGAGATCCACCCAAGAGGCAGCTGAAGCTACTAGTACACTTTTTTAAAGCTGAGAGTGTGAATCTGAACTCATACACAGCGTAGGTGTTAAATTGACACTGGCTATTTTGCTCAATTCTCAGGTCACTTCATTATTGAGCCTATAATTATTGAAAATAAGGCATGTGCTGGAACATGGGGTGTTTTAGACCTGCTTAATCCTGACCCTTCGGGCTTTTCTGATGAACCCTGATAAAATATGAGCTACTATACTGTATATGTTTACATAATCTAATAAATGGATGTCATGGTACAGAATATATTATGGAAGTGAAATAAAGTAAGTGTGTTAATGTGTAACAGTTTTTTTTTACTAATCCGTTTAAATGCTGTATTTTTTAACACGATATATTATGTAGTGAACAGGAAAATTCATATTAATGGCATTCCTGCAATTGCTTTTTAAACTATTACACTGTAAAGATACAAAAAAATGAGTGTGCAGTTTCTGAAGAATCTCTGGTGGATCTCTAAAGAAAGTTTTTACGCAGGTTCGTTAATCTTTTTTTCATCCTAAATACTTTGCAGTATAGAAATATCAGTCTAAAATGAGTGTAAAAAAGCCTAAAGAACATAAACACTGAGCAAAATTATCATTATTAGTGATATGGATTTCCATCAAATGTTCGTCCATGGCAACAAAGTGTAAATTTCTAAACTCGATGTTTGTTTTCTGTTCTACACAGGGTTCGGGATGACCACGCCGGCCACAGTGGGAGGCAAAATCTTCCTGATTTTTTATGGACTAATTGGGTGTGCAGCTACGATCCTGTTTTTCAACCTGTTTTTGGAGAGAATTATAACCGTACTGGCGTTCGTGCTGAAGTCGTGCCACGAAGCCCAACATCGTAGGAAAGGTGTGCTACCTCACGACAGCAGGCACGAGGCGAGGCACGCGAGGCAGCACGGTGAGGACAGTCTGGCGGGATGGAAGCCGTCTGTGTACTGCGTGATGCTCATTCTCTGTGTCGCAGCCATCATTATATCGTGCTGCGCATCTGCCATGTACTCCTCAATGGAGGGCTGGGGGTATGTGGACTCTCTGTACTTCTGCTTCGTAGCATTCAGCACTATCGGCTTCGGGGACATGGTGAGCGGCCAGAGTGCCGCTTACGACAACCAGACTCTGTACAGCTTGGGAAATTTTTTCTTCATCCTCCTGGGTGCGTGTTGTATTTACTCGCTCTTCAACGTAATATCCATTGTCATCAAGCAGGTTCTCAACTGGCTTCTGAAGAAGCTCAAAATGCCGTGTCGCCACTGCCCGGGAAGGAACCTGCGTCCCGGAAGGAACACTATAATGCCCGGTCATTTTCGCACCCGAGTCCGGAACATCTCCATTGATACAGACGCGGTGAACGATAGCGAAACAGACGGCCGCAGGATGTCCGGGGAGATGATCTCCATGAGAGATTTTCTAGCTGCCAATAAGGTC
This sequence comes from Silurus asotus, assembly GCA_024362625.1. NCBI lineage: Eukaryota > Metazoa > Chordata > Actinopteri > Siluriformes > Siluridae > Silurus > Silurus asotus. The sequence continues at coordinate 5,148,000 of MU570271.1, forward strand.
AACTTGGCCATCATGCAGAAACAGCTGTCCGAGACCGCCAATGGATATCCCCGTCCGCCAGGCTCCATGAGCCGACATGATGAATTCTCTGGAGGAGTTGGAGCGCTTGGAATCATGAACAACAGACTAGCGGAGACAAGTGTAGACCGATAAACTTCCGTAATGACAAAAATAAATAAATCTGAAGCCACGCCGTACCCATTTGCTCAGCTTTGAATATACAAGTGCATAACATTCCTGCTTCTATCTTAATCTCGATGTCTGCTACATTAAGCGGTACATAAGCTCAGGTGTCTGTTTAGAAGATCTTTAAAGCCTATTAAACGCTCTGCTGTATCAGAAAGTTGTTTAGACACAAAGTCCTGCCTTTTATGCAAAATAGGCTACATGATATTTGCAATCTAGTCTTATAAAATCTTAATAAATCTTAATCTTATTTATTCTAACGATTTATTTTGTAGAACAGAGTGCATGCTTTGCCGAAAGTCTGATCTCAGATGGTGTGCTCTGCATAGTGTGTTTGCAGAGACGTCCTGTGCTGTTGATGCTCAAAGCAACGGAGTGAAAATATCAATAAAGAGTGATGCAATTAAGGAGGGAAAACACTAACAAGTGTTACATATTCGTTAGAGCATAGTGAGATTATTTCTTCACATATCCCAACTTGGACAGATTACTAAATCAGATGTAATACATCTGATTTAGTAAAACAAAATGGAAAAAGAAATAATGATGTAACACAAAACAGATAAACACAATTGGACAACAAATAGGACAGGGGTAGAGACAGGACTAGAACAGAAACTTAAAAAAAATAAACAATTGTTGCTCTTGGGGAATCTGGGAATGTTATTTCTCTTTCGGTTTGTTTCTTATTAAACACTGATCAGGCAAAACATTTGAACATTATAACACTGAGTGGTGAAGTGAAGAACACTGATGATCTCTTCATCATGGCACCTGTTAGTGCGTGGATTTATTTATTAGGCAGCAAGTGAACATTTTGTCCTCAAAGCTGATGTTAGATTAAAAAAATTAGTGAGCGAGTTTGACAAATTGTGACGTCTAGACGTCTGGGTCAGAGCGTCTCCAAAACTGCAGCTCTTGTGGGATGTTCTGGTTTGCAGTATTCAGTATCTATCAAAAGTGCTCCAAGGACAGAACAGTGGTGAACCGGTGACAGGGTCGTGGGCGGCCGAGGTTTATCGATGCACATGAGGAGCAAAGGCTGGTCCATGTGGTCCGATCCAACAAGCTCCTGGAGCTCAAACTTCTGAAGAAGTTGCTGTTAATGATCGATGGGTCACGATTGTTTTGGCAGCAAAAGGGGACCGACACAATAATAGGCAGTTGGTTATAATGTTATGCCTGAACAGTGTACACAAACATCCAGTCTCGTAAATATCTAATGCACTGTGCACCATCTGAGCTGTAGCTCTTGTGTTTTATGTTAATACTTCACGGTTATTCCTCCTCACTTGGTAGGATTGAGGAACGATCCAAATAGCCAAGTAGAGCTGCTCTAATGATTATATATTACTCATATATTTGATTCATGGACAGCTTTAAAACACAATTAGAAAAGGTGTCAGATTTTTTGACAGAATCGTTCTGATCACTATAAACACTAACTTATACCATAGTCGCTACTCAGTCAGTCACAAAGCCTCACTTTTAGAACGAAATGGTACTAAACGATACATTTCATTGCTGGTACCTTTTGTATTAGGTGCCTTTTCACTTAGATGTAGTGTAGCTTTAAATGATTTAGGATATAGAATTAGACTGTGTTTACTATTTCAATTCTGAAAGGTTCACTTTGTAGGTAAGATATACAGTACACTGATATACAGTTACACTCTCAGAAATAAATGTACTAAACAGTTCTGGTGATACCTTTAGATCAAATCCTTAATATGCCCTGGATTCCAGCACATAAGTGGACCAGAAAAAAGTCAGTACTGTTATTTCTAAGACTGTACCATAACTATTAGGGTCTAATTAAGCACCTGATCTACATACAGTAAATATAACAAACCTAACGAAAGATACAAAAAGGTACACAAGCGTTTGTTTACTAGAAGACTTCAGTTATCAGATTTACGGTAAAATATGCTCATGTATTATTATTATTATTATCATTATTATTATTATTATTATTATTATTCTGCATGCATAGAGATAAATGTAATCTAAGGTCATATGAATAATGTCTCAAACACGTATGATGCAGGACATCAGAAGAATCTTTTTGCAGCGCTTTTGTATTAGAAATGCCGGGTCATGAATCGCACGGACTGAGCGGTGATTTGAGAA
>MU570271.1:5155315-5173335 GCA_024362625.1 Silurus asotus
TGTTCCTCTTAATTGTGCTGAAATTGAACCGAACCGTGACTTTAAACCCTGAGGTACGTACCGAACCGTTAACTCTGTGTACCTTCACACACCTACATCTTAACAATTCACATACACAAAGTGTATCCGATCATCGAACACACGTCCGGTGACTCCAGAGATCCAAAGCAGCCACTATGTTGTGAAATTAAACAAACCACACTCGCTAATACGTCCTCGATTGTGTTGTCCCAGGCGCCACTCTGGCTATGAGACCCGCCCCCGTGGCGCTGGAGGACATCGTAGAGTGGCACCAAAACGCCCCACCCATCAACTGCAGCCCCGGGAGCTTCCGACTGCGCCGCGGCAGCCGCTTTACCTGGAGGAAAGAGTGTCTCTCTGTCATGGAGAGGTGAGGGTCCGAGAATGCTGGCGTAGTTTTTTTTACTGTAAGACTTTTAATTGGACTAATTAAGTAATTAGTTAACGAGCTGAATCAGGTGTTTAATCAGGGAGAGACCGAGTGCACCTTCTGAGTTTATAACAAAACTGGCTCAGTGTTTTATTATAATGAGTATTATTGTGTCATGTCAGTTACTTTAACGACAACCAGTATCCCGATGAGGCCAAACGTGAGGAAATCGCCAACGCCTGCAATGCTGTGATACAGAAGCCAGGTGAGGCGACGCCCATCAGTGAAGCCAGTCTTTCATAAATACATGCCAAAGCCATGAAACTCATTTCTGAAGCTCGATGATGTTTCTTGATGTTTAGGGAAGAAGCTTTCTGATCTAGAGCGGGTCACATCTCTGAAAGTCTATAACTGGTTTGCTAACCGGCGAAAGGAGATAAAGAGAAGAGCCAATATAGGTAACGTTGAAGCCCTGTGGGCGGGTTTACAAACCATTCATACGTTCCTTCGAATATCTTTATATGCAATTTTTTAAATGAAAAAATTCAAACATTTACATTATCAAAGGATTTGGCTAAAGTTATTCAAGCCTTGCAATTTTCTGGCCTGGAAATAATCTCCGCCCCCATTTTCCGAAATAAGTTTTTCAGAACAGGACGGGAAAAAACTTCTGTGACTTCTGATAGGTTATGGCAAGGTGTGTTTTTTTCCAAGAAGCAGCAATCCTGGAGACTCATGGAATCGATGTGCAGAGTCCAGGAGGACACTCCAACAGTGACGAGATCGACGGGAACGACTTCAGTGAGTCGGGGGCGGAGCCGGCTTTAGGGACGGTAAGGAGCGTATTTTAATTCCACTTTTAATAAATAATTACACACATTTCTGTCCTCCACTGTCCCAGTGTGTTCAGCTTTTACACCAAATAAAGAAGATGAAATTTTGGTGTAAAAAGAGAGCAGTGGCCATATTGGTCTTGAGGCATTCAAGGCTTTTTTCACTGCACATCGAACTGATGCATTTTTGAAAATGGGCTTCTAAATCTTGGACTTTCTCTTCATCACGAATTTGAGCCTGGTCAATTAAAGATCGGAAAAAAAGTAAATCCAGGCTTTTCAGCCATTTTTTGTCCCTTGTTGGAGAGTCAAAATGATGTTCTACGAAAATAAATTTAGTAAAACGCTTAAAAACAGAGCAATGTTTTGCTACTAAGATCCCTTTTCTGTTGGTTCCTGCTTGGCCCACTTCCTGCCTATGAAAGTGCAGTGGACAAAAGAACCAAGAAAACCCACCCTAAAAGGCCACTCTTGCATTTGTAGGTACCAACTTTGCTCTCTGGTTGGTTGGAGCATCCCATGGGGGCGGGGCTGGGCTCAAGCAGTGGGGGCGGGGCATCGAGCTGATTGGCTTCAGACTGATGGCTGTGTCCTGGTCTTGTCGCCTCCTCCCCCACCAGGACGAGAGCAGGGGGCCGAGCGAGCACCAGGACCCCATCAGCCTGGCGGTGGAGATGGCAGCGGTCAATCACTCCATCCTGGCGCTGCCACAGCAGGGCAGGGACGACAATAGCGTCAAGGCCGAGGTGCTCGATGACGAATGAGGACTCTTTTACGCAGACACGCACACACCACATTTTCACACTGTATCTGCCAAAGGAGGAGACGGCGCTAGGCTGAGACTTTAAAACAAGTTTCGCTCAAACTCGTGCATTTCAGCCGTAATATAATTTTTTGGCGAATATTTAACAGTTAATTAATGATGTGTTAACCTTGTGGAAAACTAGCTGTTAAAAACACAGGCGAGTCATGCTCGTTCCTCACGCCTTCGCAAACAAACAAAGTCATCCATTCCAGAAAAAAGAAAAATGCCCCGTCACAGAATGCGACATCCCGGTCTACTTTCATCCAACAGACATAATCTGTTTATTGCAATATTTATCTAGACGTTATATAAAGTAGAAATGCACTACAGGTCGAATTCAGTAATGAAAATAATATAGCGAGAAACAGGTTACTTTTTTAGTTCCTATAAAGGAGCAGTTTGTCATTTTCAGTGCCCCCTGCAGGCTGTGAGTGAAATTACACTTGCAGCAAAAACATTAAATCAAACAATCAACAATCGAGTTCTCTTTAAAGTTAGATCTTTATAATTCCATTTGCTAATCACTACAATATTAATTAAACATCCTAATCTGCACTTTTTAAGTCGCTTTAGCACTTTTTTCCCCCAGAAAAAAAAAAAAAAAACGTTTTCAAGAACTTCCATAATGGAGCCAGAAAGTGCTATTTGTAAATATTTTTCGATTGTGTTTGGAATAATATTTCCCCAACCAGACGAGATGTAGTCTGAATGTAGAATTACACTAAATTAGATAGTCTGATTTATATTACGTTTAGGATGAGTTAACTAGCTAGCCAGCCATCAACATGGACAGTACGGCAATTTAAAAGGTAGAACCTCAATGTACAAATGCACTTTTTTTAAATCGATTATAAAATTATCGGCTGAACAAGAATTCATTTGTGACCGTGAATAAAAACCCCAGAGTCACACCAGTATTGCTATTTAAAACTTACACCTAGTTTGACGTCAGAATATTTCTGATGATTCTCCTTTCCTGGAGGGGAATTAAAACCCTCTGCTATCTCTCTTTCTCTCCTCCTCTGTAAGTAAAAACGCTGATTTCCATCACCTCCTGGCCTCTTGCCGTTTAGCTGCCTGTAAAACATGAATCATGAACCTCCTCAGTAGTGAGATCTGGTCCTGAGATCACATGAGCCTTATCAATGATCATGTGCTTCATCATCATCATCATCATCATCATCATCACTCTCTCCCAGGGTCTGCTACACTTCATTAGGCTTCTTTAAAAGCAATCGGACAAATGCTGTTAACTGTACCATGTGTAACCTCATACTATTCTGTATCAGGGTGCTGGACTGAACTCTACAGTGTTCGGGTTTAAAACCGAGGCCCTGATTTACATTAGAAAAAAAAGTGAGTGATTTTAAAGTTAGTTTAATTTTTTTTCTTTGATTTTAAGGTAGATAAAAAAAAAAAAAAAAGCTGTGCTGAATATTATCACGAATGGGTGACATTTGTACTCTTTTGACCTTTAATTTATGTTTTCTAGTGGTATATGTGCTTTCAGAGTGGGCGGGGCTATCAAGCTCTCCCCTGTCAATCACTTAGACACTAGCCAATCGTGTGCTGAGATGCATATTAAAACGGTACAAATGGTGTACGCTCATCGATGGTTCCACTCCTGTGAATAGTTTAGTAATTTTTTTTTTTCTTTAGCGAAAAGTAAATGAAAATTGTTACGGTTTTAAACAAACAAAACTTTCATAACAACTGTACTGTACAGCGTTAAATCATTTTCAGCTTCCTCCTTTTTAATAGTGATATATAAATAATATAGTGTACAGTCTAAATTTTACTTCAGGTCAATTGAATCCAGCTTAATTTAATACCTGCTGTCCGGTTGGTGTTTATTTACGCATTCAGTCGCTGCTTCTGAAGCAGCTTTTAAACCATTTCATTCAGAATCACACCGTAGCTGTAATAATTAATGCAAATGTGATCAACATTAGAAAGTCGCAATTAAGGGAATTATTTATTCGGGAGTGTGATGAAGTTTGGATTTTTTTTATGCATCCGGTTTAGTAAATCAGGGCTCGACTCTGTAGAAGCATCGAGCAGCGTTTGGGCTGGAAGACAGATGCAGGCGAATGTTCAGATTGTATACAGTTTGTGCAAAACACGTTAACGTTCGAACGAATCTAGAAGAAATACCATCCTCATTTCTCAGATAGTTTCAGCCATATTAATGCTGGACATCAAGCAGTTGATTCTTGGATGATCACGGAATAGTGTGTAAATATAATTCAGTGTAAAAGCATTTAGAAGTGAATTCATGTCAGAGAGGTTGAAGTTCAAAAATGTCCACCAAAAAATTGTGTGGGGGGAAAAAAAAAAGAAAGCGGCTGAAATGTTCAAACCCATTTATACCAATATAAAGAATTTTATTTTTCATACTTGATTTCAGGAATTTTATTTCATTTTATTTTATTTTTTGGAAATTGTTTATATTCCCACACTTTTCTTTTATTTGCTCCCAAATTTTTTTTTAAATCCAAAAATCTTATTTTACTTTAGGGTTCACAAAGTGGCATTTGACAATCTTTAATTTAATAATTTTTTATTTTTTTATTTTAAAGATCACATTTTTTTCATGTGTGTAAGAGCTTCAGATGTTTCACTTCACCTAATATTTATTTGACTACATTTATAATAAGGAAATATATAAGACAATAATGACCTCTGATAATAATCCCTTTACTCGTGATCAGTCTCACTGTTCTTGTGTCACACCACACTTTACTGACCATATCCAGAGAGGAACCTGAACCGTACCAGAACCCAAATCCTCCGATCAGGGTGGACGAGCAGTCCGGCTTTTTTTTTTTTTTTTGGACAGGAAATCAGGAGCTCCACAGTCCTGTTGGATCCGTCCATGCTCAATATGTGAATATACTAAAATCTATACATATAAATATATATAAATATATATATGACGCAAATACTGTTGTACCAACTACAGATAGTTAAATCCTATTTCAGAATTTAGTGCCTTTTTTTGGACAGTAGACTGTTCAGTAATTAATATGTAGTATAAATGTATGCTTTATGACTTTTTTAAGATTTTTTTCTCTTTTTTTTTTAAAACCTGTGTTTATTTTAGTACTGTATCTTCTAGAGAATAAAGTCTAAATCAACAAGTTCGCATTTGTGTTTTTCTGAATTGGATAATGACCTGACCAGGAGTTAGAAGCAGCGAGTCTCCTGCAGTAACGTTCAGCGGAGGAGTGTTAGAGCAGGAAAACCTCCTGAAAAAGAAAAAAGAGAGAAGAGAGAGGGATTTCCAGCACAAAGAACATCTGTATGGAACTAAGAAAAAAAAGGGAAGATTGAAAAAAGAACCATTAAAGAAACTATGTTAATTAAGTAGTAGGTAGGCATGAAGGTGGCCGGGTAGGTGGGTTTGGGAAAGCAGGTTTGGGCAGGTAGGCATGTAAGTGGGTTGGTAAGTAGGTTCAGTATTTGAGTTTCTCTAGGTGGGTAGGCTGGTAGCTGGGTGCTTGTGTGGGTAAGTTAGTTGGTTAGGTTGGTAGGTAGGAGGCTGTGAAATGGGGGGTTGAGTAGTAAAGTAATAATAATAGAGTAACAATAAGTGCCATGGTTACTGGTGATAAAGTGATTAATGAAGTCAGCGAGCCGCAGTGGGTTTGATAAATCAGTCGTTTTTTTTATTTGTTCCTTTTCAGAGAGATTACTGTACAGTCGATATAAAAGAAATGATAAATGAATTATTATACATGATTACTCTTTGGATATCAGCATCAAATTACAAGTTATTAAATTAAATCCCAAACTTGTGCTCAGATTAGAGTCTCAACACACACACACACACACACACACACACACACACACACACACACACACACACGAGAGGAAGCGGTTCATAGATGAAGATGAAAGCTCCACAGGGAAGCTGCACTTCACTCCAGAGGTTTAAAGGGTCGTGTCGGCCGTGTCCCCGAGTCCAGCTGAAACGCAGCCGAAAGGACACTTTGTGGACGCGTTACTATTGGCGAGGATCAGCGTCAGGTCGGGGGAACGATAAGCCAGATATGAAAACATACGAAAGATCAGCACTCCGTCATCAGGAACAGGTTACAAAAAGGCAGAAAATCAACAATAAATCAGTGATAAAGTGTGAAATTGCACTTTAGCGTTAAATCCTGGCAAATATTTTGCGTCAGTAGCTGAAATTCTGGGCGGATTTACACTGTACGATTTCAACAAGCACACTGTAGGAGACGAATAATAATTTGAAAGAAATCGATGCGATTGGTCAGTGAAGATCCTCTGCCGATGAAGCTGCGATTAAAGAAAATTGCCTGCGAGAACAGTGAGACTGGTGGTAATGATGATGTTTGATTTCGCTACTACAGCATTTGTAGGTGATGTGCGAGTTTGGTGAGATTTTAGATTTTGGGGATTAAAAATTGTGACTTTTAGTCAACCATTTTTGGTCACAGTGAAAATAAAACCGTTATAGACTGTAAACATTGAATTACACGGTATAAGACCTCCAAATGTTTTTCTTTTCTTTCAATTATTTCTGCCTAATTTAAAGTGGTACAGTTTAAACCCAGAACTGTGTATCGTCTGCACTGGCGGGATAAAAAACAACAAATAAAATCTCTGCAAACAACTCATTATCATTACACTCGACACTAGATGCAATAAAAACTTCAATGAAATAGTGCAGGATATTAATCTGGATTCTGAAAAATGCGTGATACTTAATAAAAAGACAGACAGACAGACAGACAGACAGAGCGAGCTCACAGCACAGATACGATCTCATTGTAATAAATCGTATAGAAATGGACACAATCGAACGTTTTCCAATGTAGAGGATTAAGCAGGACAAATCACAACATACATGCTTACAACGTTCATGCTACACGACACACAAGACACGGTTAGACTCTAATTTAACATTGAGGGGGGTGGAGCCAAGCATTCGGCTACTAATGGAAAAAGGGGTGGAGCTTAGAAATAAAAAGTTGCAGCCACACATAGTTTAAATGGTTATGAGTTCACACTCAATGAATCAAGTACAAAGTTTTTTGTAAATCAATTAACTAAAATAACTATTTTTTTTTTAACCGGTAACCTCTGTACGCATCTCGCTGACCCGCGTCTGCGTGTCTGCCAACCCAATCAAAGTCGCACAATTCTGACCAACATGTGCGTAAGTTTATTATATATCTCGATGCACAAGGCACAGATATGATTTCTACCAAATACAAGATATATTTTCAAGACAAAGTTTTGAAGACTTGTGCAATGACAAGATGAAGAAGCTCTGTCTAATGAGAGCACACACACACACACACACACACACACACACACACACACGCACTTTTAATAAAAAGCTCTGTCAGTTAGAAGACTGTAGTTACTGAAAAGAAAAATAAATACCAATTTTCTTTCTCTGAGCTAAACAGATGATGGCTTTTTATTTCAGCACCGGGTTCTAGGTTAGAATTGAACCCTCTATAAAACAAAGAGGGGGGAAAAAACAAAACAAAACAAAAACAAAAAAAACAACACCCCCCACTGGGTGGGGTCGTGTCTAATCTAAATCAAATGTGCAATGTTTTAATTCAAAAAGGGAATCCTAAATTGAAAAAACGTTTATAAAAATTCCACATATGTATCTATAATCATTAAAATATACTTTAATCAAATCAATATTGCATTAGATTTAAGAAAATCACATCAATGTCCCTGTGTTCACACTAACGAGCGACAAATCTGAACCGTATTTTATGAAAATAAAAAGTTTGATGTTAAAAAAAAACGGAAGATAAACTGGAATTATCCGAGGTGAACTAGTTAGCATTAGAAGGTGTGTAGATCTACAGAACTTCTCGAAACTGGAGCGTGCAACATCATACACGTGTCATGATCGGCTTGTCGTGTGCTGGCGTGAACACAGGGTAAGGATTACAATAAAATGGTATAACCCATCGTTCTGGTCTGCTCCCATGTGCAAGAAACGTTCATTCGGGATCCTTCATATCGAAGTACGCGCATCTCCGCCTGCGCGATGATGCAACACATTTAATACTTTCTCTTGGAATGACTTTCGTTCCGTTTATTCGCTTTACGCAAACGTATTACAGTGTAGCCTTGGATAACGCCAGGGATTGGTCCTCTTACATTATTTCTTACGTTGGAGCCTTCACTAGGTTTCAAAGCTCTTCGTGGAAGACTGGACTTCATATCGTTGAAATGATCGCACTGGTGTATTCCAGTGCAAACGTTAAAACCTCTTTTCCCAGTTAAACTGAACTGTGAAATCACTCGGGTCTACATGCTACATGCTCTGAGGTATGTAGTGGCCTCTCCCAACATAGGAGCTACAGAACTTTCTCCCAACACAACCTTTTTTTTTCTTACTCTCCCACATGCAATAAATATAGCACTGAACATGCAACTCCCCGTCTTTAGGCCTGTTCATACCAAACAACATTTTTTCCCCCTACACATACTTGGTATGCATTTTTTTCCACGTGAGAAAAAAAAAGCTTGAACAACCTTAAGGGATCTGATCCTTAAAAGTGTTTACCTGTATATCACTTTTAATAAATTAAAGTGATCCAATTTTTTTATTTAGAGCTAAAATAATGCCGTAACCATAACCGTACACTTCTTGCCGCCTCTGCTAAAAGCACCATTTAATTTTTATTTTTTTTAATATGCGTCATACTGCTCCAAACATAAGCAATCAACCGTTCAGTAGGACATTAATTAAACGACTTGGAATTATGTGTTAAAAACCACAATAGATTGTAAAAAAAAAACTGCATCAAATTTGTGTTTGGTGTGAACAGGCCTTCAAAACAACATACCTAGTATTTTATTTATATATGCATAAACCATAAGTTTGGCATCTTCTGATGCAGAACCTGCTTTTCAAACCCAACTGTTATCTCTGTCCAATCCCTGAGATCAGACCACGTGCTGACAAAAGGCTTTCTCGCTAGTGTTAAAGAGGGACGGAGGAAAAAAAAAAAAAAAGAAAGAATCACAAGGCACATTCGGGATTCTCAGCACAGATTATTGACTAAAGGAGAGAAGGATTAATCATGCATAATCACGTAAAACACAAGCCTACAAAAAGACTTGATTCAGGGCAGGATAAAACCGAGCTATCGAAGTTTATTCAGTGTTGAGATGCAACTCAGGACGTGAGCAGGTAAGCTGGTGTAGAGGTGAGAACCAAGGAATGCTGTAGCTTCTCCGTGTGGAACCAAGCATCAGAGTCATATAGCACAAGTGCATGAATTAGTTTTTGTCTTCGTACAAGAAGGAACATTGAACGTTTAATTGCTCCAGGATTTCCGGTTCTCTGCCTTCTGATTGGTCAGGCCTGAATCCGGTTTCACCTGGAGAAATTCGCCGCTATGCCGGTTTTCCACGTGCTTTCTGGACGCATCGCGCCGACTCACTCGGTCCGGCCGCACGAGGACTCCGTAACCGGGGTTACAGCGAAAATATTCACGGCCCCCTACAGAGCCATCGTTTTTACCTGGCAGGAGGAAAAACAAAATCAAAAAACATCAACGAGGACTCCTACAAGGGCCGAGCAGATCAGGGAGCAGAAATTTAACCTAATTAAATATACTACAATTATGAGGATTTTGTTCATTGTTAAATTGAAAAAAATCTAAATTTTGCCTAAATAAATATATTCAAACAGATTTTAAAAATAAAAACTAAAGCTACAGCTACACTAATCTGGATAAATTAGAAAACAGTGTTGTTGTTTTTAAAAAAACAAACAAACAAACAAATAAAACTTTCAAAAGTTGCTCATCAACAGCAAAACGTAAGATCAGAGTCATTCCCGCCTCGTGGTTATTTACCTTCCGGCTCTTTACTTTTGTGTATATAGTGCGTTATAGAGGTATAAATTGTGTCTGCATATCAGAGATATCTTTATGATTATTATTATATGTTATAAACTAGCCGAAGCAGTTCAGAGGACCAGGTTTTTAGCCTGTAAGTAAATATTACACACCTGCAGGAATGTCGAGCTCGACTCCGACCCAGATGCCCTCTGAGAAATCCGTCTCTCCGACGTAACGCACTGTGCCACACTTACTGTTGGCCACCATGACGCTTTCTCCGACTCTGAGCCAGTGAGGGACTTCACCATCTCTGCTTATTTCATCGTAGCTGCCTTCTGTCCTGCCTCTTTCTCTTTTCTCCTTCTCATCCTCAGGCATGATGGGGCTGAAGGACTTGAGGTTGGAGGCTTTTACCCTTTGAAGAGAGAACGTGTAATCTGTAGCAGCTTTAGGTACTAAAGGAGGGACGGTTATAAGTTTTGCTTCGGAGTGAGAACACGCAACGCCGTTCCGAGGTGCTGACTGAAGGTCTTTGGATTTCATATTCTGCTGCGGTTCCTCGTTCCCAGTTTCTACAAGAGGAACAGAGGCATCCACACTCTCGTCTGCACACCGTCTAGACGCATCGTTGGTGTTTGGGCTTGAAAAAAGGTCCCCGCACGCGACGGAGACATCAGAGAGGGTTGCGGTGGAGACGCTGGTGGAAAAATAACCACTGGAAGCTTCACTGATAGGGCTGAGGGGCAGATCATGGGAGTCCTGCACAGAGGAGGTGGATACATGAGGGTTGTCTGAGAGCTTCTCTGAGCCGGGACTCCTCCCGATGACTGGCACCTGAGAAAAAAAAACATAAATAACACCACAAAATAAATTAACACTGCTTAATGCATATCGTATTCTCATCTAGGAATTGAGGAGCTTACCGGTTCTGCTCGAACTCTGTTTTCTTCCGGGCTGCTGCTGGTTTGCATCATGATACGAGGCACATGCTGAGATGGAGAGAAAATGTACTTTCTTTAAAACTTTTTTCGTCGTCATGGAGTAATAGATTTTGCTACTACTACTTCACTACCAGAAACTCCATAATCCAATTATCTCACTGTATGTGCAGACGTGTAGATTTGATTGAGTACCTGTTGTAATTGTGGGGATGGACGCAGGTCCTTCTTGTCTTCGCGAGCAGGGAAAAGAGATTTCAGCAGCTTGGGCATCTGAGGGACGAGGGCCTTGACTGGGGAAAGATAAGAAGCGGCAAGCCCTGAAAGGCCTGAGGGGAGGTCGGGGAAGAGACAGAAAAAGGAGAAGGACAAGAACGAGAGGAACATAGAAAAGAAAGAAACGGTGGCGGTGACGGGAAAACAAGGACGGGCCGTGATTGAGGCAGAAAAGGAAGAGTGCGTGAAATTGAAGGCCACGTTGAAAGTTTCACTTTAATATTATCTATGCACCAGAAACACATGGTACAGTGTAGAGTTAATCTAATACAGCACTGAATAACAGACAAAGTAGAAGCTGTAGAGTAGAAATGATGGAGCTGAAGTTTCACTCTTGAGGAAAAGCACAGCCGGTTTTACCTTGTTCTTGATCATGGGTTTGTGGTGGGCTCTGGCTCCGTGGAGGTGGCGTGGATTCTCTGCTGGGCCGAGGCAGCGTGCGGTTATACTGAGGAGCCGACAAAAAGATGTCCTGCTGACTTTCCCACCGATTCTTCACCCAAAAAAAATAAATAAAAAGATTTAGATTAGACTTTCAGAATTCCACACAGTCTGAAGGAAAAGCATAGTTTCCTCACCTTGTTGTCCTCCAGGCTGGAGTTTAGAGACAGATCCTGTCTGCTCCCAGATAACTATATAATAAAAAAAGTAACATCACTGTAAACATGCGTATAATGTGCAACGTTAACAACCAAACATTATTCTGTATCTCCTACCCAAACTCTGAGCCGCACACACTCATGCAGGAATAATGAATTTATTTTGTTCTTGCTATGAGCACTAGCGTACTTGCCCTGTGCACACTTGGAGAGCTCAGGCTCCGTCTGCTTCCCTTTCCTTTACCGGCCAAATGCTCCTTCACAGCCACCTCCTGAAAACACAAAACAATCTTTACACTTCACAAAGCACTAAAAAAATCACAGTCACATATCTGCGCTAACATCTGCATTATGATGAATCTTGAATGACAGGTAAATCTCACCTGTCTTAGACGATCCAGCGTGAGGATGTTTTCCACGGCCAGGACACTGCGCAGGTATTTCTCTATGGCCGCCTCGTTGTCGGATGATTTAGGGTTCTCGGCGTTGGCGGCCATTCTGGCGAGCATCTCTCGGTCCTCAGAGCTTTGAGCATCCTGATTATGAACGCAGTTATTAGTAAACGGCGAATAACCTACAGATTATAGTTTTTTTTTTTACGTATAAGTAGCATTATAGAGCACGTGCTTACCACTGGGATATTGGACACAACTTCAAAGGTCACCCCACAGCCAGGTACAGTGCTCCGTGTGGACATTCTTTTTAGGAGGTTCTGGGCAAAACCCTGAAGACAAACATGTACAGCAATAGGAACATTCGTTTAGCACACTTTCGTTTCTGTGAACGAGCTTCAGCATCGGGTCGGTTTCCATATACTGGTTTCCAACATGAACTTCTGAATTGTAAAATAGTCTTTGCATCATAGAAGTGTATAAAGAAAGCACACAGTAATATTTAACATTTGAACGACGAAAAAAAAAACCACCATCATGAAGAGTCCTTCATTAAAATAAATCAAAAGAATGGAGAGAATCAAAAGAGAGCTTGAACCTGGCGTCCGGTAAGATTCACGCAAATGCGCTTGCGCAGGACGAGCTGCATTTCTGCCGGGTGGCTTAGCTGCACCACGGCGCGCACAATCAGGTAGACCCTCTGATCAGAAGCTCCACCTCGACTCAGCTGAGGACATTCGTGAACCGTCGAGTCCCAGGAAGCCTCAGCTTTCACCTGCAGCAAAACAGAACCCAATCTGGTTAGATTTTGGTGTTAAGCAGGTGACTGGAACATTCCAGACTGGTTATTTTAGTGTCAGAGCCCTAAATGCAAAAAGTCTGGGATAAAAAAAAAAAAGAAAAAACCATCTTCAGATCCCTCACCTCTCCATCGTAGTGCTTGACGATCTGTAGATCAAAGAAGTCATCCTCGTCCTCTCCACTCAGAATAGCATCCCAGCCTCCGGCTTCCGGACTCTCCAGATTGTCTTGGGAGTTGAAATCATCAGCTAAATTGGGCAAGAAGGAAAAAAAGGAAAACAACGAAAGAAAAAAAAATGTGGGTAGGACGTTTTCAAACAGCAACCAAAACTGGAAATGTTCTAATACTTTCAAGTTAACATACCACTCAGGTCAAGAAAGAGGACTGGAATGTGAGTTTCCATCCCAGGCACCGGTACCCTGCCAAGACAGAAATATTAACATTGAAGTGTCCAAAAACATGTTATTTTTATTAAATTAAATGACCTTTTGAACCACCGAAAAGGTATTAGTGGTGTCGGAAACTCATTTACCTGTAGACACTGGATAAAATGTCTGAGAATTTACTTATTATTTGTACTACATTATCAGCGAAAAATACAGAAATGATGAGTAACATGACATTAATTATTAAAAACTGAAGCCTCACCACTCCGCAGGAGCTCCCGGGATGCCGCTGCCAGCAGAGGGCACCATCACCGCATTCCTCTCCTCAGTGAGAGTCAGACGGCACTCGAGCAGCTGAGCCTCACGCTCCATATCATCTTCAGACTTATCTGATCACAAGCAGCAATCACGTATTGGCAGATTAATGTCTGACTCTTGTCTAAAATAATAGCTTTTTGTTTT
This sequence comes from Silurus asotus, assembly GCA_024362625.1. Classification (NCBI taxonomy): domain Eukaryota; kingdom Metazoa; phylum Chordata; class Actinopteri; order Siluriformes; family Siluridae; genus Silurus; species Silurus asotus. The sequence continues at coordinate 5,169,053 of MU570271.1, forward strand.
ACGTTCAGCATTTACATTTATAGCATTTGGTCAGCGCCCTTCATCCAGAGCAACTTACATTTAATCTCATTCATACAACTGAGCTGCTATGGGGGTTAAGGGCCTCACACAGAGGCCCTGAAGTGGCATCTTGGTGTGGCTGGGATGTGAACTCACAACCTTCAGATCCAAAGTCCAATGTCATAACTACCAATCTACCACCTCCCCCCATTGTTAATAATATAAACTTTGAAGTAAGAAAAAAAAAAAAGGAAGATAAAGAAAAAGTTATGAAAATATACATAAATTGATTTCAGAAATAGATTTTTATAATTGTTCATTATTTAGTCGTTATCTAAATCATTAAAACTGTAGCATCTGTTTTTTGGATTTTTTTTGGAACTGTCAAATCTGACAATTTTTCTCTCATTTTTATTTATTTTTGTCAGCAAACAAACTACACATTTTCACAATATCCAACTGGTCAGAATGTACTCTGATTTCCAACTTGAAAATTGTAGGAAAAAAAAAAGAAAAAAAAAAAAAAAAAAAAACGGGTCGACTCCACACTGAAGACGAGCCGGAGAGTGCAGCAGCAGGGATAACTCTACCTGTTTTAATGACGAGACTCTGGAGATGCTCGTCCAAGTACTGCTGTCTCTTAGTGAGAGCGTCCAGCCACTGATCTCTCAGCCGATTCAGGTCTCGCTCCTGCAGTCAAACAGTGAACTTTTAACTTCCCCAGAGAAAGCAGACCTTATCAAATATTAAAACTGTGAACCACCCTACCTGATAGCTGTCCATTTCATCGCCTTCCGGCTACAAAATAGGGAACAAAAAAAAAAAAAAACCTGTTAAACCATCATAAAAGACTTGAAGCTATTTAGGATGAAAATCTCCACTAAATGAGTACATGGAATTTTTCTTGGAGGTTAATAAGGTTTTAAGCTGCACCTGTTGCGAGTCGCTGCCTTTAACAGGACGAGCCTGTCTGATCTCCACGCACCCGGCAGACACGCCCAGAATGATCTCGGATATCAGTGGCATAGTCCCAGAATCCTGAACCGAACGCACCTCCACCTGCACCCGCCGGGACTGACCCTGCAACACACGTATAAATCTATTTACTGTATGATACCATATACACACCATATATAAGGCATAACATTATGACCACCAGCCTAATACTGTGTTGATCCCCCTTTTGTTGCTAAAACAGTCGTGACCCGTCGAGCATAAACAGAATTAACTTCAGAAGCTACAGGAGCTCGTCTGTTGGATCGGACCACACGGACCAGTCTTCACTCCCGACGTGCATCAATGATCCTCGGCCGCCCACGACCCTGTCGCCAGTTCACCACTGTTCCGTTCTTGGAGCACTTTTGATAGACACTGACTACCGCAGACCAGGAACATCCCACAAAAGCTGCAGATGCATCTCCAAAAGTTGGAGATGCTCAGACCCAGTCGTCTAGACGTCACAATTTGTCAAATTTGCTCAAATCCTTGAATTCGCCCATTTTTTGCCGCTTCAAACACTAACTTTGAGGACTAAATGTTTACTTGCTGAAAATAATATAAATAAAAAGATGGCTGGGTACAGAAATATTAATGCATTGAGAGGTTGCTATAATAAACACTTCTAAAGGTTTTATGTTTAAAAAAAAGTCTCACTGTTTTACTAACATTTAATTATTGGAAATAGTATTTTGATGTACTATATATAATAATAAATATTTTGTAGGCAGAATTTTGTAAAATTATTAATCTGGCACTTTGAAGGATGAAGATCTGTTTAAAAAGTTTATAAATGACATGGTCATGAAGGTAACGTTACCTGTCGCAGCTGAAAGATGCCCCCTGTCCGAACATCTCCAGATGATAACACCTCCACAGGTATGTACTCTCCGTTCTCATTCAGCTCCAGGATCTGTACCCACATTTCCAGCTTTCGTGTAACTTCGCTCCATCTGGGCAGAGGGTTAAAGCGTAGCAGAGCGTACTTCACACACGTGTGCTTTCTGATGCACTCGAGTGGGTTTATGCAGATGCATTGTGTTGCTAGTGTTAGTGTACTAGTCTGTATTGTTGGTAAGCACAATGACACCAAGCAATAGAACACCACAAAATATGAATCAGTGGTGTAAACTTGTTCCTCTGTTCTCTGTGGGCGGTGTGTGTACCATGTTCCTCTGATAGCAGAGGAAGTGGTTTTCTTTGTGGCTCACCTGTCACGCAGTGTGCGAGTTTTGGCCTGAATAATGCTGAGATCCCACAGGGCAAGGTTCCTGCCTGGATCAGCTTGCCTGTGGCCAAATACTTCAATAGCAAGCGCGCCGTCGGTTAGATACTCGATGAAATCTTCCGTTACTGCTACAGCCAGCTCCTAACACACAGACACAATAAGAAGCATGACCATTGAACTCCTATATAAAAAAAAAAAAAAAAGTGGTATAGCAGGAACACAGCATTAACCCATACATCTAAGGTTCTAGGAACATAAAACCCGAGCCTGGTGTGTTTATTCAGAGAAATATTTTGAATATATTCCTCTGTGGATTGCAGCCTGTGACACCTGCAACTGTTCAAATTCTGATGTTATTTTGTCTCTTTGTATTAGTGTGTAATCAGGATAAATAACAATCAGACAAAAATATATATATATATATATATATATATATATTCTGTTTTTGAAACTGACGTAGCAGTTTTTCCTTCACGCTGCATCAAAAAATCAAGTATCGAGTTTCAACACGATTCTAATTAACATCCTCTCATGAGGGACCTCCTTTTTTAAGCCAGACCTGTTGGTGATGTTTTTAATGAGGAACAGCGTGCTACCCGATCCGCTCGCTCGTGCAGACCGATTCTCACCTTACAGCTGTCGAACACCACCATGCAGTGAGGGTCTTTGCTGGTGGGAGACGTGGCAGATGGGTCCACCTCGGGAGCCACGATGATGGGCTCAGCCTGGTCCCAGAAAGAGTACTGACAGAAAACAAAGTTGGACAGGTACTGGGGGAGGCCTGTAGCCTGCAGGATCTTAATCTGTTATAGAAAAAAGAAGGGAGGTTTAAAAAAAAAAAAAAAATTTGAGTACATGCGATTATATAAAGCAACTCAGTCAAGCAGCAGCATAACATCCTCACGTAGTTCAGCATGTGTTATTGAATAATTAGACATTAAAAGAGCAGACTAACCAAAAACAAACCATGCACGTTATCACAAAATAATTGGCTTTTCATTAATACCCCATCAGTTGTGTGAACGTATTTATGTGAAGTTCACAAATTAACTTGTTCCTGTAATCAGTTTCTGTATCCTGCCTACTAAATGTCCCCTAATCACCAGGAACACTTCTAGCCAGATGTTTGCTACACCAGTTTTGTACAGAATCAATGAGGATAATGATTCCCACATCACAATGTTCCTTTAATGCCTACCATACAAACAAGCTTGCGTTCAAGCTGATCTCCTTCAGGGCTGCTGTCTCCATCTTCACCTTCACCCATGCAATCTTCGACACCTCCAGCAACACGCACAAGCTCCACGTGCAGCCGTCCTGCCACCTAAAAACATGAAGAGCACAGCTTATGGACTTATCAATAGTAAAAAATAATAATAATAGTAGTAATAATAATATTAGTATTGAACATCTGCACTCTTTGGGGAATCACACCTCTCCTTTCTGGTTAATGATGGGCACGGCGTACTGCAGCTTCACGTCATAAAACAAGCAGGACAGGAAGACATTGGCCACTCCGATCAGACTGTGATTGACTTGCTCGTCAAAGAAAGGGTCTGCTCTTTTAAAGTACGAACGCATCACCTGCGAGGTAAACCAGATAACGGTGATTAAAATGACATCACTGAGATAGCAGCGATATTTCTATTGTAAAATACCTACATGATCGTCCTCATCGTAGTCCTTCCACTCCTGATAGAGCTCTCTCATGTCCACCAATCTGTTCTCCATCTTCTCCAGAGCCCAGATCTGCTTGCCTTTGCCTTTCCGCCTCACCTGGATGGCAGGTTCACTCAGCACAGCATCACGCTAGGACAGAGAAAGATGGCAGAAAAATCACATACATGAAACCTTGCTAATTAAGTCTAATTTTATCTCACTTTCAGTGTCATTTTTTATCAAGTTGTTGAATGCCACAGCATTGACATAATTCTATTTCATTTCATTTATTTTCAATGTACAATCTTTAAAAGTGATCGCTTTTCCATTATCACTTCTGACTTTTTAATTTTATTTAAAAATGCTAGAATAAGAACCCTTTACCAATGTTAACCCCCCC
>MU570271.1:5173348-5240025 GCA_024362625.1 Silurus asotus
CCCCCCCCAACATGTATAATGTTATTCTATGAATGTCTGAGAGCGTAACCAAGCTTTCACACATGCCAGGGATCAGCAGATAATTCAGCTCCATTATCCAAACAACTGGTGTGGCATGTCTGGCTGCTCTCAACAAAACAGCTGAGGAGTTTCTTTTGCCCCTTCCTGGAGGAAGATATTTCTGCCCTCTTCAAAAACATTGAGCAACATGATTTTGTAAAGGTAAACAATTTAATAAAAAAAGTTTTTTGGCTACAGACTGTTATTCATTTGCAAATAAACCTGCGACCATATAAATGTACACGTTATGACCATAAAATCTGCATGTTATGACTGTCCCATCACATAATTTGCTGAGGTAATAAACTGGACTTTTTCTAAACAGTCTCCATCTCTGTCCCTGTTAATAAAAAAGCAGGCTCCAATTGTGCCAGGGTTTGAGAGAAAGAGAGAACGACAGAGACCTCTTTCCATATCAGTCAGTGAACTAAAAGTGTAAAAAAAATAAAAATAAAAAAAGCATGCTATTGCGAGTGAAGGTATAATTACTGCACACTCAGCATGGTTACCTTCCTGTTGGCGTTGAGGTTTGCAGCAGGAATCTGCAGTGTGACTCTGTACTCGGTTTTCTTGTCCAGTTCCTCTGAGATGAAACTCGCCTCTTGAACCAGCAGGTTGGCTTTCACGATCTGTTCCCGAAGTTTCCGTAAGCTCCGCGTCAGCATCGCCTCCCTGCAGGTGCATTCAGAGAATTGACAAATATGCGAGTGTGATTCCTTCCTCTCCACAGCCACTCAGGTCTAAACCAGGACTGGGATGTCAAATCAGTTGAATTTACACAACTAGAACATCCCCAAAGCCCAGGGTAGACTGTACTACTTTAGTTCTAATTATTATTCTGGAGGCATTGTTTATCGCTGGGCCAAACTTTATTAGTGAATAATTAGTACACGTTACCGCTCCTCGCTCCATTGGCGCAGACGAGAAGACGACGCCGACCCGCCCACGCTGAGTCTCTCCATGCTGCGGTATTGCTGCTGGTTCTGCATGCTCTGGCGTTCGGGGGTGAGGCGCCTGCGCAGCTGCTGCAGCTCCTGCTCGTACATCAGCCGCTGACGCTCCAGGGCGGTGCGCTTCTCCTCCTCGTGCTGTCGCTCCAGACTCTGCAGGACGGCCTGCATGGGGTCTGAGACAAACAGAGAGCAAGAGCAGGAACAAGATCGTTATTATGACTAATCACCAAACTTATTTCTACACCTCACTTTACACCCCTTCTGAGTAGTAAATCATCTCAGAATGCATGTGATATGGATCAGAATGGGCAGCAGAAGACCACGTCTAGTTTCACTCCTGTCAGCCGAAAAAACAGGAATTCAGGTTTTATGATTGTGGGTTTTGGACTCACCGTTGCTCCCCAGGGCCTTCATCATGACCTCCGTCTGCGCGAACTCGTAGCTGAAGCTGACTTCGCTGGAAACTTCGCTGGCCGTATCTCCTTCCACATCCAGCTGTTCAATGCTGTTGCTGTTCTTCATGTTACCCCCCTCTCCTTCCTCCTCCTCAGCCACAGGACGAGGGCGTCGCTTCGGAAGGTTTATTCTGCGGGGTATTAGAACGTTACGCAATATTCCACAGGGAACCACACAGTCAGGTTCTTTCGTACTTATGATGGCCCACCTGAAAAAGTGATTGTTGCCCCACAGGATGCGGTCGCCATGGTGAAGCTGCTGCTGGCTGGTGACTGGAGAGCCGTTTACACACGTCCTCAAGAAAAAACACAACACAGCAGGTAAAGATCATATTTCCAGTCCAGTTGAAGACAAAAGAACAATATATTTTAACTATTTCCCCATGGGATCAGTAAAGTATTCTGATTCTGAAGAACATGTTTCTTTCTGAATGTTGAAATACCTGGAATTCTTGTATGGATTGATGAAAACCGCTCCCTCGGGGGTGATGTTGATGACACAGTGCTCAGCCTGGATGCCCATTCCACACAGCTGAATATCCTGCGAGTCCGCTGAGCCCACCATTGTGTGGTCCTGCAAATATCAATCTAATATTAGCTTCTGCCTCACCTCACCACATCACACCACAATGACTAATCGGATTTCCATTTCCAAAGAATGTGGTATGTAAGATAGAAAGCCTGAGAGGGACACATTATATAAACAGGGTTTCTGCTAGTCGTCAAATTTAAGACTTTTTAAAACCATTTGATGGTCTTATTATTTATATATCACAACATCAAAAACGCACACAAATACGTTGTTTGCAACTGGCTTTAACCAAACCCTAAATTTAAAAGTAAGCTAAACTTGCACTTCCGAAAGAGACTCACGGGAATAACAGAAAGCTGATTGGCTGTTCCATGTTTCTCTCGTTTGTAGTCGTAATACAGCGAATTATATTTGGACCCTCGAACTACAACACCACAGAAACTAACGAACAAAAACATTCTAAAGTGCTGCGGCAGATTTCCAAATTCTTCCTGTTTATATCAGGTGTGGCTTCGATGGAATGAAAAATCCTGCACCCACACCAGCCCTTTGTGGAAAAGATTAGACAACCCTGATCTAAAGCTAAAGCTGTTTAATCATATGAGGCCATGGTCACATCAGGTGTGTAAAAGGATTTGTAGGTTGTCAGGTGACTCCTTTATTTCTTCAGCCTCAACTAACATTATTGTACATGATTATTTTATGAGGCATGCGCTGTAACATAGGCATTTTAAAAATGTATGAAGTACTCATAAAAGCATGAGCAGTGTTGGCTGGACTGAATCAGAGTATCTCCAGTTGAATTTTCTGAGAGGTTTTATTTTTATTCTGGTGAAATACAAATAAACACTGGAAAAAAAAATCAGCAGACTGCATGCCGTTTCACAGTAAACACACTGGAATGCATCTTCCTCAAGGCTGTTAAGAGTCAGTGTTATGATACATGTCAAAGCAGGTTCAAAGATGGTCTGATGTGCAAAAGCTGATTGCCAACGTTTTGCACACGTTTTGCGTGTGTGTACCTTTAGGTAGTAAACCAGCAGCTCGTTAAGGGCGGGGTCAGCATTCAGATTGACCATGAAGCATTTATCCTCTCCGACACGGATTCCTGACGACTGCAGAGAGATGCCCAGACTCTCCAGCTGCTTCTGTCTCTCCTGAACAGAAAGAAAGAGTCACCCCATTTCACCCAAGTCAACACGATAGAGTCTGTAAAACCTGAGAATCCCGAGAGACCCATGAGTTCTGTGATTTTTTTTTACCAGTGCAATCTCCTCAGTCTTTCTCAGTTTCTCCTCCCAGGAAACGGTCATCTCCTGGATCAACTTCTCAGACTCCTCCAACCTCTCCTTCAGCTCCGGAGCTTTCATAGACTGAACACACACACACACACACACAATAATCAGATCCATCAGATGAACCAAAAGAAACAATTTGGAAACAGAAACGATGCACCTTATAAACCCTTGCCATCCCCTTTAATGCTTTTATTTTTAACGGTCTAAAACAGCTCCTTTAAAATGTCTGCTTATCGCACACCTCTGCTTGCGTGAGCTGATCCCGGAGCTTCTCCACCTCTTCCCGGAGCTGTCGGATGATCCTGGCGTTGGGATCCTCGTTCACGACGGCGTGGTTGACGATGCTCTTGGCACGGTCGGCGTAGCGCAGCGTGGACAGCGTCTCTTCGTAGTTATCGGCTGCCGGACTCACCGTAGCCACCATGGCAGTCCGGCTGTTACCTCCTAAACTATCCTGAGGTTAGAAGAATGTCAAGTAAATGATATGCAAAACCTTTTAGGAAATTTATAGGACAAAATAACTTTGTTGAAGTGTCGATCGTTACTTGCGAGTCCACAGAGATTCAATAAACATTAAATAAACGCTCGCTAAATAGATGATTTTGGGTCTGCATGTAATATAACTGCAGTATAAATTGTGAGTAATTCCTTGTATTTGAAAGAAACCAAACAGTAGATAAAAAATTACAAGTTTCCCTTAAATAAAATACTATATTTTTTGCAAATGTACACACTTTCATGACATTTAGTTCATTTTCTTTATTTGTCCAATGATTTATACATTTCAGGGAATCCCTTCAGTGTGAAGTGAAAAGAAAAAAAAAAAGGTGGGGGAATGGGGGGGGTGGTTTGTTTAGGAAATATGGTGGAAAGTATTCTTGATGCATCAGTTACCTTAAGCAGCCATGTGAGAACGGAGTCTCTGTAAGGCACAAACTTGCTCTTGTTCTTTCCTGCACCCTGGTCAGCCAGCGCTGAGATCACCAGCCCCAGTGTGGTTAAAGACCTGCCCAGTGCACCATAAAAAGAGAGTGAGAGCGAGAAAGAAAGAGGGTACATTATCCATCTGTGCCAACACACATTCCCTGACGCACACAGAGCAAAGCTGGGATAAAAATTAAACATCTTCTGAGACTGCAGTTTTCACATGTATGGCGAGCCAGAGACAACAGCCACATCATTAAAAAAAAAAAAACGCTTGGAAATTCTCAATAACATTTAGAAACTAAAAATCAGAACCATGACTCATTTGACAAAAAAAAAAACAGAACAAAAATAGATGTTTCTTTAAAAAGAAAGCGTATTTGGCTACCTTCACTTAAATCGTTAAAAAAAAAAAAAAAATTTATCCACTCTGGACAATCAGGGTAATAAAAAGAAGCCGAAAAATGAAGGCATATGCAGAATTACTTCAGCTTTTATCAAGAAAAGAAATGACAAGCACTTAACAAGCCTAAATAAAACGAGTCTCGTATCAGATATTTGAAAAACACAGTATCATATTTCCAGATTTTTGTAAAATTTGAGTTTATGACGATCTGCGATGTCATTTCTGATTGGCAGAAGGAAGCTAGGGTATTAGTGATGTAATAACTAATAATAGTAATTATTATAGGTCGAACGATTCATCGGTTTTGTAGATTACGATCGTTAATTACAAAAATCCATACTGACGAAGAGCCTGAGAAGGTCTGTGGTCATTATGAGAGCGACCTCTAGAGGCAGATCACAGACACCGCATGCTGTTTGTTTTTACACACGAGACTGCGTGCTGCACGGCGAGCGCTATAATATATACATTTTCTTTTATAAAAATATGTTATATTAACACTATGTTTATCTTTTAAACACATTCAGCACTGTTTGTTTTTACTTTTCTATATTCTGTAATATACTGTTAAACTGACTCTGGTCCTAATCAAAATCCCTTCCTTTTTTTCTAAACCCACCCATTTTGATGTTTTATTTGAGTGCTTTAATAAGAAACTAGCCATAAAAGGAACAAAAAGGTTTTGGAAAGTTAAACGCACGTACTTATTAATGTTGCTTCCTTCCTTCAGCCTCTCACCAGCCGCACCAGTTTTAGCTGCTCTCTCACTTCCAGCCAAATCCACCAAACTCAGCTTACTCACTTTCTCCCCACTGGTCTGGAAATGGAGAGAGAGAAAAAAAGAAAGAAAGAAAGGCAGGAATTAAATCCAAATCTTCACTTTGGGTGTTTTTCCATGCCACATTCAAAAACATAGCCAGGGCCAACACTTTTTATTTTCCACCAACTGAAGCAAACTTTGTTATTCCAGTGCATGGCGCACGCACGCACACACACACACACACGCACACCATAGAACACCATTTTGTAAGTTCAAGATTAAATAAATGATCGAGTTAAAGAACAGATTTGGAAATTGCAAGAATGTTTAAATGACCATGGTGCCTCAAAGACAACCATTTCTTCAAACAGGAAGGAAACTATTGAATGAAAATAATTCTGGGAATTTGACCTTGCCATGACCTTAACCCTGTTTGGACTGATTCCATACTCTAAAAGCAGTCGATGTATAATGAGAATTCCCAGTCAAACTTTCGATCACTCATTACTGAGATATCACGCTGACAAACCTTAAAAAATATCCTCTGGTGATAAGATCAATCAGTAACACACAGTAATTCAAGCCCCCACCAGTGAGAATCACAAGATTTTGTTGGTGTTGAGTAAAAAAACAAACTAAATATTCAATTTCATTTCCTTCTTCATGTTTGCACAATTATGTTGGAATGATCCAACTGTCCAAACTGAGTCAAATTCTCCAGCTGAGCGTGAACAAAAATGAACAAGGCCATGCCAAACAGGACAAGTGTCCATTGTTCCCCCCTGCCTTATGAAGTACGAACAGACGGACAGACGAAAATGGTCCGTACTACAGACACAAACACTCCCTTTATCTCTCCCGTTGTAAGATTGCAGTGCAGTATAGATGAATCAGTGACACCTGCTCTCACATTCAAATTACGGCCTTTGCATGCAAAGTACCATGTAAAGCTGTGTCCTTGTAGAAGATCTACGCCCAGGGGACCACGCTGGAAAAAAAAACACTGCAGATGATTCTTCAGTCGCTGCTGAATTATTGATCGGGAGGTCAAGCGATCTTATCCAGGTAGCGTATAAAACGAGGCATCATAGAGGGACAGGGTGACACGGGCACGTGGGACTGAGATCAGCAGACACTCGAGTCAGGAAACGGCATGACTTATTCATTGATTTTCCCTTCCAACTGGAGGCAAGCTCTTAAAGCTTCGTGTGTATGTGTACAACGGCTGTTCCATTTCACCTGAATTCCCTGATGATTAGCTGTTCAATAAGAACAGGAAACTTTCTGAGACGAATCTCAATTTAGAAGTGGGCAAATCAATAGTCTGGACAGCCGAGACAAACAGAGTTTTTGTCTACGATAGTTAATTGTATTTGTGTGGTGCATTAGTGAGTTCAGTAACCATGGCGACCATGGTGAGGTTGTATTGTGTAATTACAAGAAAAGCATTTTGTTATTAAAATCTCTAATTTGTCTGTAAAACGTTTAACCTTTAATATTAACGTTCAAAAAATAATAAAAAATTTCAATACAAATACGTGTAAAAGGAAACTACAATATAAAACTAGACAGAACAGAAAGGGTTAAAGCTCATTTGCATGAACAGCAGCTGATAAAGAGAAAAGCAAACACGGATGGAGCAATGAGGTCATCGGGGCGAGGTCTTACCCCAGACTGCAGGTCCCGGAGTGTGTGTGTGAGGATGATGTTGAAAACGGCGTGGGAGCGACTGCTTTCTTCGTTCATGTTGGTTGCGGCCACGGTGCGAGATTTATTCCCCTCGGACATTAACGACTCGATGTCCTGAGAGGAAATGAACAGATTTTTCAAAATCCTTGACGCTCAATTTTAATAAAAACCCCAAAAAATTATAATAACAAAATGTGTGTTTTTCACTCAAAAAGTTTAGTTTGACTTCATTCTAAAAGATTCCAAACAAGAGTCTTAAACCTGGAGAACTATTTAAATCTTTTATCTGGATTGTGATTGGTCACTACAAATCACAGGTTGAGACTGTTTTAACATTTGAATAATAATGATGAAACTGTATAATGTGTACTTTTTTCTGAATGTATGCTTCTTGGTCATTGAGCAAAAGACTGAACAGATTTTGTTAAATACACTGCACAAGCGGCTGTAAAAACACGCTGGGTAAAAAATAGTAACCGCTTTGTAACAACTTCAGAATTGCTCGTCGTGTCTTTACTAGACTTACCTTGTAACTCCTCACGGCGAGCCGAGAGAGTCCGTCCACGTACGGTCCTAGGACTTTGTGTTCTCGCACTTTCAGAGCTTGACGACTCCTGTGAACAAACGGTGAGGGTCGGCATCAGAAGAGAACCTCGCTCATGAAAAACTCTATCCCCCATCCTTTCTACATTAGTCTCTGCATTAGCTTTCCTTCAATGGCAATGAGTATTGCAGCTCTAGAACCACATAACGAATGTGATCCGTGCTGTTCATAGTCATGTGATGATCCTCACCCCTTGGGGTCGAGGAGGTCCCGAACTTTCTCGTTGTAGATCTCCATGAAGGAGACCTCTACGGTGAAGCTCTCCTCCTCTCGCTGGTGCTGCAGCGTGCGCTCAAAAAGAGAGCTACAGAGACGTGGGATCAGACCTGGCTGATCTGCAGAACCCATCATGGTATATGATTTTCCTGAGCCTACGTTACAAGACACACAGACACACTATAATTAGTGCGCAGGAAGATTTGTAGACTTTTCAGGAAACTATCCAGGAATGGTTATCTTGGAATTAAAATCACACACACACGCACTAATTAAAAAACGTAAACTAGTTAACTAGCTAGAAAAGTAATTTTTAGGGTAAGCCGTGTAAAAAAACAGAAAAACAGCCCGTTCCATCGAGTTCTCATGTTCCTAGTGATTACATTTTATTTCAAGTAGCTCATAGATACCATCAACTGAATATAACAGGAAAACGAGTGTAAAGCTGCTTGTGAATGTGAGAAAATTACAATAATGGCAAACGTGTTATTACGTGGACACGTAACAGAGTTTAAAACAAAAAGTCAGTTTCATTTTTCGTTAAATTTGAGCCCGTGGGACGACGTGGATAAGTACGGAGCGAGTCTCACCGGTTTGTCCGTATGCAAAGATGCAGGCGTTGTAACCCTGGAAGGCGTTGTGAAGCAAACTCTCCCCGAGGCACTGAAACACGATGTCTTGTCCTATAAACAGAAAGAGAGTCAAAGAAATAGAGATTTTCTTCGAATCAGCTACGAACACACCTTTGCCTGCATATTTACAAGGGTGGTTTTTTTGTGGCGCTGTTTAAAAAGCTCCGATTTTATAAATGTGGCGATGAAAAATCTACTTTTTTGACCTGTTTATAAGAGCAAACAGCAACACAGCAGAAGAATCTGTGTCTCATGTGTGTAGTTCTTTTACAAATTGCTCATCTAATGTTGCTAAAACAACCCGGGGAAAGGTTTCCACACAGCCCATAATAGCACGAATAAACTCATAAATCATCACTGCCTTTACAATATTTGCCTATAAAATCTTTACTAGGTCACATAATATCTTCCTGGAGGAGTCAAGTCTACAGTCCAATTACAGTGATTGTGTTGTTTCATGTTGAACACTGTTGTGTTAACGCTTTGAACCAAACAATACTAATATGAAATGTGCAAAAGAGGGCGGGGCTTCCTGATGGTTGTCAGTGTTTTCAGATTGGCACGTCCATCGACCGTTTTTATTAAGGAAGTATGGCATATTTTCTGAAGTGAACATTTTTTTTTTTTTTTTTGCAGAAGCATAATCTGGTGTTCAGATACACAGCTCTGAAGCAAGACGTGTAAAAGTATTACTGAAGATCTGACCGGAGTCTTAACAATACCTGCATATTTTTCCTTTTCGGATTCATCCATGGTCCAGAAGCAGTAATCGTAAGCGAAAACCTAAAGGTAAAAAGAAAAAAAAAAAAAACGAAAAAAAGATTTAAACATCACTGCTTTGCTCTTTTGACTGATTTATACTTTATAGGATGCAGTGAAGTGTGCACTTGGATTTAAGATGATATTACCTTTGGCTGACTCCTGCTTCCAGTACACATGGAGGAAGAAAAACAAAAATATAAACATTAATGATCAGGGTTAACACTTTTTTTTTGTTTAAATGGCAAACAAAGCATCTAATAGTGTCCAAGACAACTAAATCAACAGGAGTATCAGAATTTCTGTAGTCCAAAACATTCAAATTGACATGCACTAGGACCCAGAAACCTAAACCCTGAGTCCATGTCATCAGCTGTACTTTGCTCAGTGGACCTGAACACAAGATCCCTTGGCGAGAAAGAGAAGGTTGACAGACCAGAGTAAACACACACTGTGAGCTCTGACTCAGAGCTGCACTACGACTTCATAGAACACCCCACATATATATATATATATATATATATACGTATGACAACAGAATAAAATTATGCATTAGGATTGTCATCATTATTGAATTTTATATAATAAAAAAAAAAAACATTTTATTGCAAACCGTGTTTTCGGCTTATCCTTTACGACCAACAACGCTCACACAATCTGCTTATTTCTGCATCCTGCAATAAAAATGTTTAAATATTGTGAGGGCCATCGGTAGAAACCCTTCCTGCCTTTATCATCTGCCTTGGATGATCTAAATAAAAAAAAAACGATGATGCAGAAACACAAAACAAAATGGCGTTTCGGTTCCATTGACCTTGTGCTCGACTCAACTCGGCGTTTAAATCAGGCCGTGTCTCTGAGAGCTCTGCAGCTAAAAAACGAGCGAAACGCCGGTCTCTCCGGTCACGCCGCGGAGTGCGCTGGAAGCAATTTGACCCCTGTGGAGCAGTTTTTTTGGGGCGCTGGGGGCCGTCTGCTGGGTGAGACGTTCAGGCTTGATGTTTTGGAGAAGAGAAAACAGCTAAATGTGGGGTGGCATATTTGTATTTTCAGCCAAAAACTGACATTTTCGACAAAAAAAGGCCGAAAATTCGGTACATCCCTAATTTCCATGGCAAAACCTATAATGTACTTGCTATAGCGACGTCCTTAACAAGAACCTTTTTGGACGCAGTCTCCAGTGTCCTAAAAGAATCTGTAAATTTTCCGACATCTTCAGGAGAGTTTCTGCTTTGAGGTTTCTCAGTAACATGGCACATGCTGAATGTTATTATTTCAAAGAAAGACGAGAAAAACCAGGCTGAAGAGGGATGATGGACTGTTTACACATCTGCTATAACGTGAATAAAAACAGGAAGTAACTCGTATAATTTAAGGCTAACAGTTAGCATGTTCACCCTTGTAGTAATGCATTAAGCTATTATTAGCTCAAAATACCGAGACTGAGGACAGTAATAATGCACAGGATACTGGGAAAATGTAAAAAACACACAAGTTGGGTTGTTGGACAGTTTTAACTTCTGGCACTCATCAGACTTCGTCACTCATCTTTTGTTTCTGAGTGGTTGTTTGAGTGAGCACTGACAGTGTGAGGATTGCATCTGCAGCTGCTGCACTCCTGCACAGTGCACACACTCTTACACACATCCGTGCAGAACATTCATTACCCTAGAGACAGTTGCCACTCCTGCATAGCTGCACAGTTCGAATTCTGAGGATGAGGCCAGCAGTGCACACAGCATGCTCCTAAATTCCTTTCGTTTATTACAGCAAGGCTCGACGGGACGCTGAATAACTCTCAGCTAACGAAGGGCCGAGTCTAAACCAGTGACCAGGCCTTCTGTGATAAGGATCATCCGGTTCCTCCTTCTCAGGTTAAAAAAAACCCTCAAATATGAGCACTGAAGTGCTGTGAAATTGCATATAAATAAATCCCAGGCATCCAATTATGGGTATAACTCTATTATTTACATGAATATAAATGCACCGGATATATCAATTACATGTTTAAATGTAATACTGAAAGGTGTGGAATAAAAGCTAGGAGTGGTAGAGAAATAAACTTCTTGAGAAATGAGTCACTTGATAACCGTTATTCTGGCCACAGACACACATTTTCCTTATTATTGTTTTTTTTTTTTTTTTTTTACTGGATCAAATGAATTGCATTATTGACTGAAACCCTTAGAGAAGAAGTTTAAATTATCACACAGTGAGGCATTTCTTCAGGTCCTCATATGACACGACCCATTCTCAAGAACTCGCCTTCTACGAAAAAGAAAAAACCTGGAAGCTGAAGTCGGCTCGAGCTGCAACTCGCTAGCATTACTGATGAGTCAGGATTTTAAAAAAGATTTTTTTTAATTACATGCCAGGTTCCTGACTCACGCACTCGCAGAACTGAAGGAAGTATAAATAAACGGAAAGTGATTAGCTGCAATTTATTACGAATATACAAATTTATGTAGGGGGGGGGAAATATATAATTTGTTGAAATCCTGTCCATCTTTCAGACTGGGGTTGCAAAACTTTTCATGGAAATTAACAGGAATAACCTGGAAATTTACAAAATTGCAAGTGAGCCTTTAACAGGGAGCATAAATGTAGTTGGGAAAAAAAAAATCTTGCAGAAAAATCTTTAGTAAAAACAACCAGAATTAATACAATTTTAGTTGAATTTCTACCTGCACATTCATCACTGAGGCCACGCCCCCTACATGCACTGTGTGTTTCTCCATAACAAACTCCATAAAAATTATGGAAAAAAATGTCCACCTTGCCGTGCGTTCACGCAAATAATTTACTTGATTATTAATTACATGTATTTAATAATCATTGACTTGCATGACTAACACACTGCGATCATCTACAGTACGAAAATCCACTACGAAAACACATCTGGAGACCGTGTGAGAGCTTATAATCTCACGAAACCCCACATGCACATCACCTCAGCAGCGTAATCGTGGCATTATATCTGTCTGTGTGCTGCAGACTTTGAGCTGTGAGTAAGTATGATGGAGTATTGACACTGTTATACAGAGGCAGCTGTCAGTGTGAGTCAGAGGGGTGATTAAGAATCATGTCTCCCCCCACGTCTCCTGATCTCGTGACCGTGTGACACGACGTCAGAAAGACGAAGGAAGCCGTCACGTACTTTCTCGCTCTGTCTCTCAGCATAGTTTTTAAAAAGAATAACGTTACGCCTCGGTTGTATGTGAATATTCAGCCCGTGAGCGGTGAGGTGACGCCGTGTTCACATCCTGACCCACATTACAGTCAGACGTTTCTCATTTTTCATTCTAGTACAAAATAGGTTAAGGTGCACATTTGTTGTGTCTTCGAGAGCAGGGAGAGCAAACTGTTTATAGATGCTACAACATTGGTAAGAACTAACACATTTTACTACGTTGAAGGTAACTTTTAACGGATAAAAAGTACACGTTGTTTGATAAACTGCAAACAAAACTGTAAGAAATTCCAGTGTCGCACAGTCACAGGGAGCACCGCGCTTCATAAGTCAATGTATTAAAAGACATCGTTCTGTGTACATCGGGAGCTGAACGACTGGTGACTATTCTGAACACGTGTTACCACGTCTGCTATTCTGAGCACGTGCACACCCAGTCCCCGATCTCACTTCCGCACCCACCCTCCTCGCCAGATTTGGCTCGAGGACTTCGCCCTCCTCCCGAAGCTGAAGATCCAGCTCAAGGGTCGCCGTTTTGACACCATTGCGGAGATCCGGCACAAAGCGCTTCGAAAAGAAGACTTCCAGGACACGTTCCAGAAGAACACTGGGAGCACTGTATTGCTGTGCGAGGGGACTACTTTAAATGTGATGGTGTGTAAACATAAATAAATAAAGTACTTTCTTGCAAACTTTTTGATACCACCTCGTATATCATTGCTACAATATATTTTTCTGAGATATCAGAAATATTGTAATGTCTTTACTACACGCGTGTCTTTATTTATAGTATAAATAGAATAAAAAATATGCATAAATAGAATGCAGAGTACAATTAAATATCTGACAAAAAAAAAAAAAAAAGCTGAGCTCAGTGTGTAAAGCTCCAGGCTTCTGATCAGAAGGTCATGGGTTTAAGTTGACCTTGTGATCTGACCCTAGAATAAGAACAAGCTTGGCAAAAATAAAATGATTTCACTGCAGTGTACTTGTCTAAGTGACAAAGCCGTTCTTGTTCATTAATGTTTCCCAGCTTTCTTTTCTCAATCAGCTCTTTGATCCAACAGTGTTATGTTTGCATCCATGGAGGGGACAAAAAAAGGCAAGAAAATGAAAAGAAGGAAACAGCTCCAGTGAGGAATTAAGAAGCAAACTAGGTTCGCCAGGCTGTGAATTATCTTGCAGTAAATCTTTACAAAAATTCAGTAAAAAAAACAAAATAACTCAATCTCTAAGCAGGGTTGAAGATGTGGTGAGATGTTACAGATGCTCTGAAGCAGGAGAACAGCTGGTCAGTATGGAGTCATGTCTGAAAACTTGATGGCTTTGACATGACTTCAAAATAGAAGATAATAATGAAAGAACTCAGGGAGATTAAAGTTCATAGTTTGTCATATTTTACAACATAAGATTTAAAGGTGCAATAAATTATTTTCTGGAAAATATTCAGTTTTTGAAATGTTGAGTGATTTGATTATTTTTTATTTACCTGACTGCACTGAGCACCTGCTGATTTCAGACTAAGAGAGGATTATAAGACGAAAAGTTTCTATAAAAATGAGAACTTTAGGAGAAGGTTAATCCAAATACAAACGTCCTCAGCCATATAACACACCAGTAGTAAAACCGGGACTTTATTTTTAAACACGTTACATATTTTCCAGGTTTTTGTATTAGTAAGTCTTTTAAAAACACCTATCGTGCATTTAGCACAAAAGCCTGTTTATTTACAACGACGGAAATGAATTAACAGTAATGAAGCTACTTAAAAGAGTCTAATCATCACAGACCTGCTACAACACGACACAGGTGTGACAACACGAAGTACAACGAGACACACACACACACACACACCTTAAACAAACAACGCTGCAATAAACCAGGACAGAAAAAACACTAAAGCTTTTTAGTGCAGGCTGAACAGCTCAACACTACACCTATAGTAAAGAAAGAAAGAAAGATAAACATTTGTGTGAATAATTCAATAAAAAAAACTTTAATATTTAAAAATACCTCACTACAATGGTATCTATTAATTAGGGCTAAAACAATTTCTCAATTAACTTGAGTAAGTCGAATACAAAAAAAATTAAAAAATCATTGAGGCAATTTATTTGTTTCATTTTGTTGACTTAGTTTTAACTAATCATTGTTTCCCTACGGATCATAATTACTGACGCACCACCCACTAAACTTTAAAGCGCACTTGACAGGTAACACAGAAGAAGCTGCAGAATGAACTGAGTAACTGGGAGAGAGATGAGGAGAAGATTCAAGCCAAAGAAAACCACAGAAATTTTCCAAAGTTTTGGATAATTTCATACTAAGTTATTATTGATTTTTATATTTTAATTTATATATTTGTATTTTATGGCAATTAAATGCACTAAATGGGTTTAGTTTTCACAGATTACAATTTCAGCAATAAAAAGGAAAAATTACTTGTTCATTTTAAGAGACTCGTTTTATTTGCTCTTGTATATTTAGTATTGTGATTTGATAAAGAAAAACGTACTTCTGATACGATTAATCGATGTGTAAAAAATAATTAATAGCTGCAGCCCTACTAATTAATTTCCGTTCAGATTTTTATTTTGTAAAGCATTTTTAAAAATGTTGTACTGTGCCAAATAAATATATATTTGTAAAAAAAAAGGACATTAGCATCAGGAATGAAAAATTTGATATAAAAAAAATATACACAAACGTGACCACTTTATATGGACACCGTCGTGTGAACGATTTCCTACAATCTGGACACTTTCAAGCACTAAGACCCATCCGAGTGTGTGGTACGAGAGGTGCGGAGATAAATACATTTATGCAAAGTCATGGAAATGATTCCCTTGAAAAGGAAGACAACAGGGAAGTGAGAAAGAGACGTGTCTGATGTGACGGGTGGGCTGCCGTATGCTGTCTAACGCCCACCTCAACAATGAATATGAAGCGGAGTGTGCAGGAGGTGCGAGCGGCCATGTTGTGCCCATGTGAACCGCGTCGTCGAAGGCATCTGGTGCGGCGTTAACGCGGGCACGAATTCAGCACATGAACTCCGGTCTGCAATTAAACTGTCTGTTGGGTGAAGGCAGCAGGCGGCACGTCCTTTTACTTCCAAGTATAAAAATGGCTCCTTTTGTCCGCGCTGCGTCCAGAGAAAGCCGTAATGGTGCTCGCTTGTCTACTGCCATAAAACAAGCGTTTATGGCCAACAGATGCTAAAGCTACCTTCTATGCTCGGCTGTCTCACGTGGAGAGCCGTCATTCGGCTGAGAATGACCTAGTGTTAACCTTACCCCCCGTCGCCATGGCGACAGAGAGATGAGGGGGAAAAAAAAAAAGGGAGACGACAGTCGGAGGAGAGTTATGTCCTGACGCATGGCATAGTGCTGCGTGGTTATACGCAACTTTATCCCAGACACAAACACACACACCTAAATGATCGCTGCACAAAACAGACAAAATTCCTTAAATATTTAGTTGCAATAAAATAAACAGCTGCCGAACCCACAAAAAATTGTCTAATTCTGGATTGTGATTGGCCAGAGGGTGTTAATTATTTCTTTTTTACAGCAGTATGGACATCAGTGTAGGTTTAAATAATGGATCAATAGACGAGTGTCATCAGTGATAAGGTTAGGGGTGTTTTAGATATCGCTGTAATCTAATAAAAAAAGTATGATGTGCACTTTTATTAATAAATTAAGTGTATAGGGATATCAAATAAACTCAATAATAACTGTATATAAACATTCACATTGTGTGCCTTACCTCAACATTTGTTCATATATATTCATTTATATTGATTATGGCCTTAATATTTATTTTTGCTGTACATACATCCACATATATTTACATTCTATAGATATATTTGCACATTTATTGTCAGTTTGCACAAATGCTACTATTTGCACTTCTGGTAGATGCTTTGTTTGTTGTGTACCTGCACTATGCAATAACAACGTTGTCTCTATCCATAAAAGGAATTAAGCACTTTGTTTGGGATGAGTTGGGAACTAATGGACATCATCCTGTTGTGGATTGTTTTCTGATAACACCACCAGACATAATGGTTTTATTATTTATTTATGATGTAAGTGATACAAGTTGATGCTGCCTTTTTTCTCTTTATCCTCACGTGACCCAGCTGAAATTTCTGGTTCTGCAATCTGTATAAGGATCTAAAAGTGGAGGAACAGGGAAAGTCTTGGCCGTTTCGTACGGGCAGCAAGAAAGTGGAAAAGCTTATCTTGAGCCACTGAACGCAGCGTTTTTCTGCTAAATAGGGGCCAAGGTTACACTGCTGTGAGTGGAAACACTGTAGGGATCATTCCTCGTGTAATGGCCTGGAAAACAGCCGTTTCTACACAACTCGTTCTGGTCACGTGTCTGTCTTAATAGCTCACCCAGATATGAGTGTGTTGGGATTTTTTGGATGAAAACACTCCTCGATTTAGGGTCATGTGACAACTTTCCGTGACCCCTGCTACATCTGAACGAAGCAGGACGATGCCAATCAGTCTGAAACAGGTATTCGTAAAGTGGAAAGAGGATTGTTCCCGTACAAAATCGCACGGAATAAAGACGAAGCCGGTATAAAAACTCTGACGTAACATGAGCTTACCTGGAGTCGGCTTTTCCCAGGTTCCCGCTTGCCGGATGCAGGAAGGTTTGGTTTCCCTCCATCTCGATCACACATTTTGTGTTCAGGTCCTTTTCTGTTGATAAATATAAATGGCGAAACATGGATTTAAACACGAAGATTTTACAATTTATGGGTAATAAATTATTATAGACCTATGTGCTTGTTTTGGCTTGAAAAAACCTGAGAGACAGATAGTATGAAAGAATGATAATGCGTGGTGGGGGGGGGGGAACTAAACAAGTAAACAAAACTGCCTCCTCGAGCGATTTGTTGAATGACTGATGCAGGACGTTTTGTTGACTTTTAATGGCTTAAAAGCAGGACGTGTTAATTACAGAATTCTATATCTGGAACTAAAACAAACAAAAAAAACACCAACAACAACAACAACAACATCCCGTTCGTCACATTCATCTAATTATCCCATCGGATATTGCGTTGTCAAAGATTAAAAAAGTGGATACCAAGTAAATCATTCTTTGATTATTAAACTGTAATGTTACAATGCAAAACCGCTGTGGTGTAAAAAGAATAAAACACACGTCAGAACGCACAACTACTGGAAAATAATCGGCTTAACAATAATGCTGGTTCATCACACCACTGTGTCATAAAGCGTCCCATTAGAAGCTTCCGTACTGGACCAGCAGTGGATGGTTCCTGGAGCAAAACTTTGATTAAATGTGATTTAATTATATGCTCTTTAATATATAAACCACCTCATGTCCCTGACTATTCCATTTAAATGTAAAACACATGAGAATGTTTTTTATAACCGCATTCAAAACAGAACCATCTTGGTGACAAAAAAAAAAGGAAATGATCGTTCTTTAACGTATGACCAGGAAAGTACATTCTAATTCTATTCACTAATAACCATTGTTGGTTTTATAGCGTATTCAGTGTTCTAGCAGCTCAGTGATGGAAACTTGTAGAGGAAATGTTGCTGACTCAAAAATCCTTGGACACGGCACAAAACGGCACCAAAATGCCAACGAGCTGCTCGTTTTAAAGAGGAAACCTCGGTTTCCTGCCTCCTCCGAGAGCCTGGAGGAGGAACTGGGAGAGCGGAACTGGAGGAAGAGCTGAGAGAAAGAACGTGTAGAAACATCTGATGTACTGAAATCGGATTATTTGTGGAATAAAAGTAAGCGATAATTTTTCCAAAAAAACTGGTTTGGAAATGAAAATGTTCATGAAGCAATCAGTAAAGCGCCGCCTCGTTGGTCACGCACCCTGTACACGTCACTCTGGTGAGCTCATCACTTTCCTGTCGAGTTGAAGCGTTGGGAAAATTATAGAAAAAGTCCAACAATTACCTCGCTCTGATTTCTTGATGTGAGCTGTAGGAACATGCTGTTATGCAACGTTAGCAAATAGTTCATTATGGCTGGCTGAGACTCCCTTCCTTCTTTTGTTCACACACACACACACACACACACACACACACACACACACACACACACACACACACAGAAACAGAAACAAGGAGAGATCTGAGGAAGTAAGGCAAGGAGAGGCATCTAAGTGAACTCTCGTCTGGGTCATATACACCGATCAGGTATAATATTGAGACATTATTTTAAGTGGTGAAGTGAAGAACACTGATTCATGATTTGAACGAGTTTAATAAAATTGTGACGTCAGAGCGTCTCTAATACTGCAGTTCTTGTGGGATGTTTTGGTCATTATCTATCAAAAGTGATCCAAGGAAGGAACAGTGGTGAACCGGCGACAGGGTCGTGGGCGGACGAGGCTCACTGATGCACGTGGGGAGCGAAGGCTGTTCTGTGTGGTCCGAGCCAACAGACAAACTCCTGTAGTTTAAATTTGACAGGTCAGGACTGTTTTAGCAGCAAAAGAGGAACCAACACAATTTACTCAGGTGGTCATAATGTTATGGCGGATCAGTGTATAGGAATAATAAAACAAAGACCTACACAACAGCACATGTTGAAAGCTGAGTATTAAATCGGTGCCTTGAGTGAGGGAGATTAGTTCAATCACAATGAGGAGGTGAAATCGTCTTGTGACTGAATTTTACACACAAATCCACCATGTGATGAACTCGCACTCTGCGATACCTTTTATTTTTCTGAGTTAAGTGACAAAGTTCACGTCCCGGGGATCACTGCACCTCCACGTCTCAGGTTTACCAATAACACTGATGTATCTATTTGTTTTTCTTTCTGGGAAAGACCCAAAACTCAAAGAGCAAGCCAGCGGGCCAGAGCAGTCCTTTTTTCTGCACAAGAGCATGATGACAAATCCCTTCCAATAAAATGATGTGAACACGACCCAGGGTCAGAGACCGACAGGTTTACGCAAATATTTTAACAAGTAGCACGGTTTTTGTGTCTGGTGCCGCCGAATCTCATGCATGAAAATTTCTGCTGAGAAAAAACGATCATGATAAGTGACATCATTTTGGTAAAGTGAGCACTTCCTCCTGGTTAGGGTGCTGAATTCTGGGTAAATTTCTGGAATACCCCCTGTATACTGATCCACTTAGTGGCAGTTAAAATTCGATAAAAATGTAAGAAATATACGTCTGTGATGAATAGATCATTGTTCTGATTTGAGCGCTACAGTGACCCTGAACCCGAACCGTCTCTCTCTAAACACTCCTAAATAACGGTGGCATTACAGGAACATAATTGGACCTCAAGAGCACAATAAAGGTACAAACGTACACCTTTCTACGTGACCCAAGGGTGTACGTTGTATTAAGCACCGTGTGTTGACGTCATTAATGCGTGAGATTTGCGATCTGGTTCCTCACCTCTCCGGTTCATGGGTCGGACGCGGACGGCCACCTTGACGTTCGAGTTGTTCAGACTGGTTTCTCCCATGTTTGCAGACCAACAGCTTTCACCCGCAAGAAGACAGACGTTAAGAGATAGAGAGAGAGAGAGATCCAGATGCTTTAGAGATCCATGTCCATAAATCCCAAAATCCCTCGAAATTTATTTTGACATTTCAGAGTGGCAAAGTCATGTAGAAGAAAAGAGTCCATCATGAGGTCAATCTGGGTTTCAGGATCTCCCAATTCCCATTTTTTTTGTCTTGATGGAGATTTAATACGATAATGAATAATCCTGAAGCAGGAACAGGAAGATGACAGTCTGACAAATCCGTGCCGGGGTGTCACCAAACCTCCACTGAAGATCAATCAAGGCCTCTGGAGCTTCGTGAAGGTGTCAGAGAAGATCTTTAAACCCTCACTCACAGTGGACTCTCAATGATATTGCGAGAATGATCACTCGAATATTATTTTATCATCTAGTGCAATACTGCTTTTCGTAATAATTAATTAAAAAGAAAGTCATCAAACTTTTATTCTTCACCTTTCTTATATAAATATAAAACTATTTCTGCTCTGACAAAAGAACTCTCTCCGCTAACTCAGCCATGCTAGTCATCTCGATTATTTATTAGCT
Organism: Silurus asotus; assembly: GCA_024362625.1. NCBI lineage: Eukaryota > Metazoa > Chordata > Actinopteri > Siluriformes > Siluridae > Silurus > Silurus asotus. Next base: position 5,193,909 of record MU570271.1, read on the forward strand.
AGCCAGCTGACCGGTGACTAAACATACACCGCAAACTGGTGTTATCAATTTAATAAAAAGGAAAAATATATTTTAAAAAAAATCCTAAACAATACGATAAAATTTACAGACGATTGAAAAAAGCAAACGAAATATTACACCATGACAGTGTGAGGAATCGCCTCAGCTTAGCTTAGCGTCACACAGCAGCAGCAGCAGCGGCGGCGGCGGCGGCGCTGCCTGGCTAACGGACTTCATGATCAAATCCCCATAGCGGCGACGCACGCGGTTCCATCCGACAGCATTTCATCAGGACTCTCCCAAAAGTACGGCCTCATGTTCTCTTGGTCCGCGTCATATCAAGGAAAATTACCGCTATTAAAAAATAAAGGAAGGAAGAGAAGCCCGGTGTATCAGAGCGCGGGGGAGAGACAGCCTGGGAATCCGGGACTGGCCGCTCAAATCACCTCACATATCAGCTTCCTCCCGTCAGTCATCAGGCAAAGATACGCCCCCTTACATCCGGGTTCTTATATCCGTGAGCGCTGGGCATCGTGTGGCACCATGGCGGTGAGGTCAAATCAACACTGGACCTTACATGTCATTGTGGTGAGGTACAATAAAATAAAAAGCTAGATATATAATTAGATAGATATATAATTGCACGAACCTCACACCATGTGACAATTAGGATAAAAAAATGTAACTAAATAATCTAATTATCTGAACTATTAATTTACGTAATTAAACATATTGATATATTAATCATCTATTTATTAAATTACGGAAGTCCTGAGAGGCCATGCATTATAATTTGTTTTCTTTTTCCATTCCTCGTGATCAGTAATTAATTTCTTCACAAGTCGTAATAACGAGAAAACAGCTTTTGTTTTGTCAAGATCACGAGAAAATTAAGTCGTGATCACGAAAAAAAAAGAAAGAAAATAACATTATAATGCATGGCCGCTTAGAATGTACTCGATATAATAAATAATAAATGCCTAAATCTGACATTTCTTTAATAAAATGCGTTACCTTTTTTTGCTGTTGTTATTGATTTTTTTTATACGAAATTAATCATTAAACCTCACTCACTGTCTTTTTATTTGAACTTTGCTGTACAATGGTGCGTAAAACAATAACAATATAAGACATTTATAATTAATCTAGAAATATTTATCAATATTTCATATATTCTTTAATATTCTGTTAAGATTTGGTTTTTAGTTCCTTCTTTTAGAACAAACAAATAAAAACTAATGCTGTGGCGGCATCTGCTGGTCAAACGCACTCACTACACCCTCTGCAAATTTAAAGTTAATTAGATGCTGATGACTTCTGATTATACTGTATATTTAAATTCAAAACAAGTTTTGAGCTCCTGGTCTTTCTGACTGTCTGTAAGGGTTAATTGTATAGTAAAATTACCATAAAATATCAAATAAACATGGCCATTAAGGTTGCATAAGCCAGTGCACCCTTAGTGCTGGTCCCAAAACTGGATAAATGGGCAGGGGTTTCATTAGGAAGGGCTTCCAGTGTAAAACATGTGCCATATCAAACATCCGGATCACGAATAAAAAATTCATAGTGGATCGGTCGAGGCCCGGGTTACCAAAGACTGCTTATTGTTAGCCAAACAGGGTACTGGTGGAAATTGGGCTACTGTTGGCCAAAGGATAAGAAAGAGAGGAGAAAGACGTCTACAGAGATGGCAGGGAAAGGAGAAGTGAAGGAGAGTGGAGGTTCGGGTTGGTACCTTAAAATTTGGTGCTGTGACTGGTTAAGGGAGAGAGGAAGCTGATATGATGGAGAGGAAAAAGATAGATATGTTGCGTGTTTAGGAGACCAAGTGGAAAGAGAGTAAGACCAGGAACACTGGAGGTGTTTATAATAAAATGATTCAATATATATTTTCATATATTTTTTTAACGATTAGAAATATAGGATTTTGTACTAAGATATTTGTTATAATTTTATTTTAATGAATTATATTTAAAATGATCAATAATGAAATTACATGATAAATATAAAAATACAAATATATTGATTAAAAATATGTGCCAAAATGTTGTTTCAGATTTATGATGATCGTTTGTCAGAAAGAGAAAATCGAAAGCACCTAAAATCTGATGCTACAGAATGTGAAGTTATTGATGCACTAGATGGAGCCAGAAGCTGATTATTCTGTTCGTACCAATGAAAAAATGCATACATGTATTGCAGACGTGTGAAAAGTGTGAAAAATGTAGTCTTTCATGGTTTTTGAGACACATCCGAGACTTACATCACCAAGTGCAATGTAAAGCGATGCAGTGGTGTAAAGCACGAGGTCACTGGAATCTAGAGCAGTGGAGACGTGTTCTCTAGAGTGACGAATCACGCTTCACTGTCTGGCAATGCAATAGGCGAGTCTGAGTTTGGTGGTTGCCAGGAGAACGGTACTTGTCTGACTGCATTGTGCGAAGTGTAAAGTTTGATGAAGGGGGATTATGATGTGGGGTTGTTTTTCTGAATCAGGCTCGGCCCCTTAGTTCCAGTGAAAGGAACTCCTAATGCTTCAACATAACAAGACATTTTGGACAATTTCATGCTCCCACCATTGTGGGAACAGTTTGGGTAGGGCTCGTTCCTGTTCCAACATGACTGTGCACCAGTGCACAAGGCAATGTCCATGAAGACATGAATAAGTGAGTTTGGTGTGAAAGAACTTTCCTGACCTCAACCCGATAGAACACCTTTGGGAGACTGCAATCCAGACCTTCTCATCCAACATCAGTGTCTGACCTCGCAAATGCGCTTCTGGAAGAACGGTCAGAAATTCCCATGAACACACTCCGAAACCTTGTGAAAAACCTTCCCAGAAGAGTTGAAGCTGCTCTAGCTGCAAAGGGTGGGCCTACATCGTATAAAACCCTATAGATTAAGAATTACTCAAGGTAATTTGCATGTGAAGGCAGACAAGCAAATACTTTTGGCAATATAGTGTATGAGACACCGTACCCTATCGAGCTCCATTAATAAACAAGTACCCCATGGGGATCTATTATGTGCAAGCAAGTGCCCTCTAAGGTCTTTTAATTATAAAAAAAAAATTTATGAACTGCCAACTAAGGCACCCTTAATCCTGGAGTGTGTATTTCAGGGCCCTACAGGCTTCCTTCCATGAAGGAGATGAAATGCCCCTTTAGGATGCTTCTACACTAGAAATGTCAATGCCCTCCAGGTGCCCTCTACAGAACCTCTACAGAAATAAAGGGAGGGGAAGAAAATAAGAGATTTGTAATAACTGCTAGCAGGAAGCTGAAAATAAAGCTTGAGTCACGGTGCACCTGGAATCACACACACACACATACGTAAGTCAGATTTTCATTGAAATGTCAGTGTGTTTCCTGCACTGGTACTGAAGACGATCTGGAATTCAAAATAGTCAAAAAATATACTTTGTTTTAAGACATTTTCAAAGGTAATAAAAAAAAAAAAGAAAGAAAGGGAAGTACTCAATATTGGCGAAAGTTTGCAGACACCTGGTCATAAGTACAGTATGTGATTTTTGAGCATTGCATTCCACAAATTCATTGTTCCAATGTCCGGAATTGCTCTTATATTTCCCTCCACTCTTCTGGGAAGATGTTCCACTAGATTGTGCAGTGTGCTTATGGATATTTGTGCCACAAGGGTGTTAGGAAAGGCAGGAACTGAAGTAGGTGAGGAGACCTGGAGTGCAGTCAGCTTTACAATTTAGGAATGACATCAGAGCTCTATAGCAGGCCTCTCAAGATTTTCCTCTCCAAAGCATGTTAACCAGATCTTCAAGGAGCTCACTTTGTGCACAGGAGCATTGCCATGCTGGAACAGGTTTGGGTTTCCAAGTTTAAGTAAATGCAAAATTTTATGGAAGAACCCTATATAGCAGGAAAGGTCATGTGACTTCACATTCACCTTCAGAATACTTCAGATTCACCTTCAGAAATAACCTGAAGGTCAGGTGAGATCAAATCCAGTGGTTTGCATGAATGTATTGATCGAATAATTGAATGCAAACATTTCATGCATTGATATGCGGAGCCAAGATAATGTTATAAATCAAAGTCACTTCCTGCAGCTCCATCAAGCTGAACATTTATCAGGTCTGGAAATTTGCTGGTTTGGAAACAAGCTGCACAGCTACACCTCTTTTCCATAAAAAAAGCAAGCGTTCTATAATTATATATGAATCGTCTATTATATAATAACAACTGTAATTGGAATTACAATTATAATTGTCATACAGTAGTTGAGGATGTGCTGTTACAGAATCCAACAGCGACTCCGACGTCTTCAACACTATTTATTTACATTTTAATTGTGAATTCGATTAAAAGATTCCCATCGCGTGACTCTTTTAGAGACAGGAAGTAATTATTCCTTTCTAAATACTCACGGTCCTCTTTGAAGATTGATAATTTAGTGTAAATGTTACGTGTTTTTAGTTCTCGCCGGGCTTTAGAGGGAGCCGCTGTGATGTGTTTAGCCGAGGCGTCCTGGGGAAAGGCCAACGGCTTTGAACCCTGTGACGCTGCTGTCCTCTTCCTCCTCCTCCTCCTCCTCTTTCTGATTCTCACAGCTCTACTGTCCACCATTTACCAGGCTCAGCTACAGCTGTCTGTTCTGTATAAGACATATTAAAGAGTATGGGTATGTAAAAACAGAGGAAGGGATCAATTGATATATAATCATAATGCTCTACTTTTCCCACCCAAGCCTTCAGAGGTCTCCTTCCTAAATCAATTCATCACTTAATTCCATCATTATGACTGAATGTCCACCAGAGATTAACTATGGTAAAAATTAATCAGCAAGCTAACAACTAACCTGAGTAGATTTCTGAGATGATTCCTACAAGCACCAATAATATTTAATGCTAAAATTAGTCGATTAGTGAGATGAGCTAATCTGACCAGATTTCAGTGAGGATTTTATTTTATAAATGTTTTTAGTCGGTACATTAGTCATTAACTAGACAGCCAAATGACTGTCATCATGTTCTATAAAACAAGTTAACATCGAATAAATCCTTATTATCATCATCTATTACAGAAAAGAAAATTTTGATAAACTGCAAAAGGAACACGGCTTAATTAAGGCAGGATGTTTGCATGTTTCATTCAGTGTCTCTGAAGTGATTTTTCTTTATTATAATGTGTGATAAGGGATAATTTACTGTCTTTGTGCAGGGTTCGGTGGATTAGTGGGTCCGGTGTTGCTTATCGCAGGGGTTCGTTAAGATGACACGATTAAAGTAATTGTTCCGGCTGCTAATCAGACAGCAGCAGGCAGCAGAGTTCGATTTCACATGTGACACTTATTTACTCTCCGTGTGTGTGTGTGTGTGTGTGTGTGTGTATGTGTGGAGGAGGAAGAATTTGCCTGGGTAAACAGCCAGCCATTCTTTAAAATAAGCCATAGAAGGCTCTCGAGTGTCATCATTGCCCACCAGTACCTACATTTTTACAATGAAATTTTTTTTACTGTATCTTGAAAACGCTCATTTGTTATAACTACTTATAACCACATCAGGATCGCGTCACGCTCTTATGTGTAGTGTCTGAATCGGATGCTAAAGTCTGAGAAGGTTTGTGAAGCCGTGTTCACTTTTAATAGGCAGGACATAAAGGTTGAGGTCAGTAATATTTTCAGAAAAATCTAAATTATTATTAAAAAAAGAAAGAAAAAATAGCTTGTGGCTATTTGAACTATTGACCCCAATGAGGAATATCTCTCTCTCTCTCTCTCTCTCTCTCTCTCTCTCTCTTCTGTGCGTGTGTGTGTGTGCGTGTGTACATATAAAAAATTAGTGGCATCCAGGGAAGAAATAAAAGTACAATGTAGAATCAAAGGTGAAAGTACAGTGAATATCTGATTACAGTCAAATGTAAAGTAGTGCCACGTGTGGCCATGCAACATGTTTTTCACGTCTGACATCACGTGCAAAAAAATTGAATTGAATGAAATTCACGTCTGAGAAATGAATGGTGTCAGAGCTTGAACACGTAAGATATAAAAGGAGAAAATCCTACATTGATACTAAATATAAAAAAGCTAAAATAATATAATAAAAATAATAAAAGAGGTGAAATACAAATAAAACAAACAATTAACATTGACATCCATTTTCTATGAGGTGAGTTTGTAAGTGAAATTAACAAACCTCAGAATCTGAGAAATGTAAATAAGTGCATAAAAAAGTGAAAAACAACATACATGTTTATAAGTAGAATTTACAATATGGTAAATGTATAGTACTGTGGTTTTTGAGAGACACTTGCATGTGCCTTTTGTAACCTTGGGCACTAATAGTAGGTTTTGGATGAGATACATGTAGTGATGTTATATTTACTTGTTATATAAATGTAGGTTAAACTGTGAAAGGAATATTAATCCAACATGGCTCCTTTTCCATACTCGTGACACCATGTGATTCCGTCTGGACTGCGGCTCGATGGAACCAACAAGACGATGAGCTGAAGTGATGAATATGTCTGAGTTCTGTAAGAGTTATTCAGAGAGCAAACAGTTGTATGGAGTGTTTATCATGGAACCACCTGCCCAGTCACCACACCTGAATCCTACTGAACTGCTCTGAGATGAACTGCATCACAAGAAAGAAATCTCCATCTAATGAAGAACAATTTTGGCGAATTTTAAAAAAGGCACAGCAAAGTGTTTCAGCTGAATGCCGAGAGTGTGTAAAGCTGTTCTTCATTCTAAGAGAGGATTTTTTTTTTTTAGGAAAATAAAGTGGAACATCTGGACATTTAAAGATTTGTTTGGTCAAAGGAAATCTTCAGAGTGTTACATTACTGAGTTTCTACACTTTATCACACTGTATATTACAAATCAGTGTAATTCAGTGCAAAGTGTCTGGAATTGTTACTGTTCTCCATTTGATATTTGTCTGCTGGAATTCATCCTTTAGTTAATTGATTTCTGAAAGCATCTGCCTTTTTTTGTTCACATGCCCATGAAGAAAAAAAACGCTGAAAGAAGAGAGAAAGCAGGTGTGTTGGATATGTGTGATTACGCCATCAGCTGCAGGTGTGTGAAACAGAAACACACTGATTAGGGATTGTGATATTCAGAAGAACAGGTGGGGATTATGATCTTGGAACATTGTTCTACTGTTTCAGAAGATTCTCTCGAGCTGAATGAATTTAATACGTGTGGAAATCATGGTTTATATCTAGTGATTAGCTCAGGAAACTCACCAGAGACCACACAGTAAAAGAACACATTTTCATTACAAAATAAATAAATAAATAAAATACAGTTGGCACACATTAGCATTAGCATTAGCTGTCTGCCTCCATTTAAAATTTCTGTTCTGCAACAGTATCGGCTAACAGCTAAGATAAACCTGACAGAATTTCCACAGATATTCTACTAATGCTCAGGGCTAACATTAACTAGCTAGAGAAGATATGCTAATTGCTAACATCAGCTAGCAAGTTATCACTTTAAAGTACATTAAAATATTCAAAATATAAAAAAATATAAATAGATCTACTTGCATTATCCATATAATACAACAGGATTTCTTGTTTAGCACTTACAAAATACGCTAACAACTTGCATTAGCCAGCTAGCTAACATAAATTGCCTTGATTAGATAATGTATTGTGAAAATTGTTGTTGTTTAGAACCTGACAAAACTGCAAAGTTTAACCTGTTCAGTGAGCTAAATCCTAACATTAGCAAATTAGATTAGATGAGGTGACCGCAAACATAGCACATTTGTGAGAAAGCTAGCTAGCATGCACAATCCTGACAGGATCAAATTTAGGATATAGATTACTAATAAGCTTGATACACAAGGCTAAATGCTATCAATAAGCACCAAGAAAACATGAGTGAGCTTTAAAAAAAAAACATTTATAAAAGTTTTTTATGATTAAAAGTATATATGAAGTATAATTAAATCCACGGTTCAGAATAGCCATTTAGCTAACGTCAGGTATTGTGTCAGGATTTTTGTGAGAATTATTGTGTGTTTAATGTAGCTTGTTATAAATCAAATCAATGAAATGAGCTAGCTGCTAAAATACACCAGCTAGCAAACATGGACAAATCTGGCATTACTTTTGAATGGATTAATTTACCGATTTAACAATTGTTTATAAACAAATATGTATAGATTTTGTAAGGACTGTGTTTTTCCACTGCAGGAACCACGTTACACATGCAACAGCAAAAAAGTGGAGTGTTTGGCCAAAAGGAGTCACACAAGAAGATCTCCAGTAGCAGGAGACTGAGCGAAGTCGAGCTGCACCGGATGATGAGACAGCATTGACGTCACACTGATTCTGCCCATGTGTCTCGCACACACACACACACACACACACACACAGACACACACACACACATTTGTTAAGAGAAACCCGCTGTTCTTTCTCTCTCCACACAGGGGGGAAGCAACTTAACAAAGCTTTGCTCATGCCTGCTAATTAAATGCAAGGATCTCATATAATTAAGAGCAAAGCCCTAACACCAGCACTCAGCCCAGCGAGGAAGAACAAAAGCCTTCTCTGATGGATGGTTGGCTGAAACGTACTACCTTCTCAACACTTCCCGGAACCAAAACCCACATCGGTTATAAGGTTATAAATAGCCAGCGAATGAAATTCTTGTCCTTGTCAATTACCATACGAAAAGCTCAATCAAGGGAAGGTGAATATTAAAATGAAGCATCCAAGGGCAAATTACAGCAAAGTTATGAAGTGAAGTGTCAATCAAAGTGAAGGATCGCGACTGCGAAGTCTAATTGAAAAAGTTTGCTTCTCTTAATATCTCAGCGTGGCATTGCCGGAGGGCGTCTCGCGCTGTCTCTGACTCGGGAATGAGAGATGTGACTTTGGCGCAGGTTGCGTTAAAGTTTGGTTCGGAAATCATTTTAGGAGCATTGGAATACAGGGAATTTTAAATGAATGTCCAGCGTCCTTATGAAATTGCTTTATGATTTGATTCCATACACTAATGTATTTTCTTATCAGAAAAATCAGGAGAATCTATGTGGAGAAATAAGAAACAGCCAATCCTATTCAATACACAAGATAGATAAGATACGCAAAAGTTGCAAGACTAGTTTTGTAAAACGCACAAGGCTGCACAGTCACAGGGAGCACCGACCTTCATAAGTCAGTGTGCCAAAAGATGTCGTCCTGTGTATATCCGAAGCTGTGCAACTGGTGCTATTCTGACCACGTGTGCACCCTGTCACCGAGCTCTCCTACACTGGAGTTCAAGTTGTGGTGGCAAGTTCGTAGCGGTTTGCAGGTTTCTGTACTTCCTCAAGAAGAGCGCACCCTGAGTTGAGTTTACGTTTATAGAAAAGGCTTCCTCATCTGCGTGACAGCTTGTAAACACCATCTTTAATTTCACAGACAATTTATACTCGGGCAAGGATTGTAAAGAAAGACACACAGAAAAATGAGAAGATGTTATCAATCACGGCTGATTGGACACAAAGAGAGCAGGATGGGATCTCGGACTCAAAGCCGTGACTAAGTCAATGAGTAATTCATCTTGTTGCGCAATAGTGAATAATTGCGATCTGGACAGGCGTTTTGGCCATACCGGGGTGACGTCATGCTACAGAGTAAGCGCTCTGGTGTGTAGGAGAGAGGTCACGTTACAGTCGAATCGCATCACATTGTCAGCATGCTTACAGCTATAGACTTGGAACATAGTTACTTCCTGTAACAGGAATGTTGTGAGTTGTTTTGCGGTAAAACTCAGTCCTGTGGCAGGAAAAGGTAGACAAGTAAAAACACGTTTACCTCGTCACTCTGTCTGACTCATGGGTCAGGTGTAGGAGGTCTTGAATAACATGGCAGCGTATCGAATGGCAGCGTTCATGCCTTTGACCATTTCTGCTCTAAAATGAGTTTTATGAGGAAGGTTATTATTTATTGATGATGGTGTGTGGAAATGCTTTAGACAAAAACAAAGTAAGACGCGTCCTCTGAGGCAGGTGGTGTAAAACATAAAAATTTGCTAAATACAGTGTTAATATATACGAAAATTCACACAAAACACGTTGTCTCTGTTATATAGTCAGGGTAGAAGGTTTCAGAACGATATCTCAGTGGACTTAAAAGCCTATAAGTGAAATTATAGGTGATGGCTGACGCTTTACAAACTCGTTATGCTGTTAAACACCACTTTTACCAGAGATCATGACATCGTTGAACTGGAGGATATGAGCCATCATGGCAACTCATGACCCGGTAATGTGTATTTGGTCATTTGCAAGTTGTAACAACGTGAGCTCTCATGTGGTGACTTTTCCAACGTACAAAGAAAGTAGAAAGAAAATTACATCTGTATACATTCATGCTTTATGAACAATATATAATAAGTTATAATAAATTATATAAATAAATAATAATAAAAATACTTAAACTGTGCTGTAACAGTTAGATTTTTCTATAATCTAGTGCTGTTTTTATGTATTATCTAATCTAAATCCAATCCTGCTATAAACACACTTAAGTTTATTTGATGTCATTGAAGTTCTTCCTCCATCTTGTGCCTCCTCCATCAGCTCAGAACTCACCAAAATTTGTAACGTACCAAAACATAATCATATTAAATGCATACCATCTTCCTGATGTCTCTCCAGCGTACACACATGTATGAATGGAAGTCAAAGAAAAAAAAAGTGGAGTGTAATCGCACCACAGTCATGTACAGTATATCCAATCACTCCAGCACATGCTAAGTGGAAAAAAACAGAAAAAAAGTGTTTTTTCTCGTGACGCTGCACAGACGGGGGCCTCCACAGATGATGCAAGCCTTCTGTGTGAGCGTCTGTAGGAAGAGATGCATGCTGGGTGGTGAATTACGCTGGGTAGAGGGGTGTGCATCAACCAACCTTCTGGAACCAGAACTGCTACACGTGCTGCTTCGAAAACAGTGATGTAATCAAAAACATTGTGACTTTATTATTAATACTTTGACATTTACTTTTTTTCACATTTATTTACACGTATGTAAATATGTTCACAAAGTGTTTTATTTCTCTTAAACCACAAAATTTTACCAAATGTACACTGAGACTGGAGACTCCTTACAGATACAGATACAGTCTCCATAAAGAACACTTGAGTGGAACAAAAGCTATCCAAGCCCTTGTATTTCTAACCCGAAAGCTGTAATGAGTAAAGCATGATGTCCTATATCAAAGAATATAAATCAAATAAACTATAGTTTCATCTAACAGATTTTTGTTGTTGTCATAGTAACAACCTTCTGGTCCATGACGTTATCGATTTCTGTTTCTTTTTGGTATTTTATTTTTTAAAGCTCACTTTTCCTCCATTCATTTCTTTTCTGCAGATTTGTCCTGACATACAAACTGAGAAAGTTGAATTGAGTCTCCACAAAACTAAACAGATTTGTGTGATGCCACAGAAACTCTGCATGCCATCATTTGTTGGAAGAACATTAAGAGGTTCAAAAGCCGTAACTTTATTTTTGCTACAGGAATAACACTATATCTATACGCCACTGTACTCATCTGAACCCCGCTGTGAGAATTTCTGCTCTTTATTTGTTATTAGAGTCGCTAATTGACTTCCCATTAAAAGCTGCACAAGCAGATCACAGAGCGTTACTGATAAGAGACGGATTAACATACATACTGATGTTCTGACGCATCGTGTCACGTTGATAAAAACATTAACATTAATATTTTATCACTCTCAAAAAACCTCTATCATTCTATCATTACATCTGTTTATATTCCATCACTTTATGCTCCGTGTATCTGCTGTTTTTATATTCACAACACAGTGTCTTTGTACTAGACATAACCCTGATACAACTCACAAACCTGACTTTACACTCTCATAACCTTGTCATAAACATACCACAGCTCTATTAGAACTATGTCACAACCATGGCAAAAACAGGACATAACCCTGATTTAACCCCGTCATAAGCCTGACTTAACCCTGTCAATACCCTGATTTAATCCCGTCGTAAGGCATATTTAATTCTGTCATTAACCTGTCTTAATCTTGTCATAACTATGATTAAACCCTGTCATTAACCTGACTTAATCCTGTCATAACCACGATTTAACTCCGTTTAAGACTGACTTAATCCTGGCATAACCAAGATTTAACCCTGTCATATCCCTCACTCAATCCTCTCATAAGACTGACTTAATTCTATCATAAGCCTGATATAACCCTGTAATAAGCCTGATATAACCCTGTCATAAACCTGATTTGATCCGGTCATAAGACCCTCTCATAACTATAGGTTATAGCATGCGACAGGTTGTTGTGAGAGCCAATTATCATTATCCAGATGTTCAGCAGTCACATGATCACAGTAATGTTTACATACCTTGTGAATGTTCCCATAATCTTTTATTGTTTCTTTTACTAGAGATCACATAATGTTTCATTTGCTTGATATCATCATCATCATCATCATCATCAGCAGCAGCAGCAGCAGCAGTGCCACCTGTGTTATCATGCTGAGGGCGGTTTGAACTTAGTATTATGATAATGGCTTCACCCACATTTTTCTTCCCCCTAAACTGTGTTTTGCCTGTTTTTGGTTTGTGTTCCCCAATAAAAACCCTCCACACACACACACACACACACACACACACACACTCTCGCTCGGTCAGCATGCCATGCGGTTTTCCATCAACATTTGCACGATATTCCACACTAATGATACCGCTGCTACTTTTCACAGCTTTGTGACGGCATAATTATGACAGTGAAAGTGCAATTACGGTCGCATTTAGGTGTTTGTCTTCTCGATGATCGCAGGGGAGCGGACCCCCGGCACGAAATGAGCTGGAAAACACGATAAGCAGCTTATCTGTTCCTGCAGGTGCTCAGCCTCCACGATCCAATCAGGGAATTCTGCAGGGAATCCATTGACTTCTGAACTCTTGGTTTGAATGTTCATAGAAAATTTGTGGGGATTTTTTTTTTTAAACTTTGTTGGTTGCAGAATCCAGATGGAGGTGTTTAGAAATTTTGTAAAAGCCTCAGACAAGTGGGAACGAAAAGAAAAATGGAAATGTGACATTTTAAATGAGGGTTTTCTTTTTGTCTTTCAGGAGTGTTTAAAGATTTAATTGCATGCTTTTCATCACATATCAAACATCTTTGTTCCATGTTCTCTCTCTGTACAGTATTCATTATTTCATGTTTCATTTTTTGTGTTTGACTGTTAGGGCCTCACTTTTTAACCCCCCACGTGATTTTTTTATTTTGTGAAATTTTCTTTTTTGTCTTTCCTTTCATGGTTTTAATAATCTAAACTTTCTTCTGTTTTATGTTTATATCTTTGGCACTTTCAGCACTTGTATATTATTTCAAGTTCTATATAGAACCATGTAAACCCTTGTTTGTTACTCACACAAAAACAGAATTCATCAGTAAGAAATCATCAGTATTTTTTAGTACACTTTTACTTCTAGAACAATCTGGTTTTATGTTGTTTATCTAAATAAAAATAAAATGTCTAACAGAGGTGTGTAAAGGAGCCGCTGTATCCTCTGTCTAAAACCCTCAAAGAGCCTACTTTGCATTTTGGTGATGTCTGACCAACTGTGAAATTCCCTCTGTCTTTCTGTAAAGGTTTTGCTTTCCAACACAGAGATGAACGAAATCCTCTCCTGTAACGTTCTCTGTGTTATCTGGACAAAAGCCGAGTACAGTTTAGGTCTAATTTCTGAAAGAGGGATTGTGTTGGAGCTCAGTGGAGCGAAGCCGAATGGGAGCTCACACCGCACGCGTTCCCTCCAAAGCTGATTGAATAATTAAGTGGTAGGAGGACCAGCCTGAAACCAGTCAACACCAGAAACCTCCAGAGAACCCAATAACACTGATAAAGATGTCTTTAATTACATTTCCCAAAATTTCAACACGGTGCAGTTTTTATTAAAACTGTGCCGTTGTGTTAAACGTTCTCTCTGTTAAAGCCGAGAATTTGAACACCACCAGGAGAAAAAGGAGGTTGTCGATAATTTATACATGATTTAAAGAAAGGTGCATTTTTATATAATATAATAGTCTATACTGACAATAGTTTGTGGACACCTGAGCACAAGACTCGTATGTGCTTTTTTAACCTCCTATTGCACATTTAGTCTCCATTTAGTGTTCTAATAAACTTCACCATTCCAGAAAGATGTTGTACTACAATTTATAGTGTGCTTGTGGAGATCTGTGCTCCTTCAGCTACAAGGGCGCTAGTAAAGTCATGTACTGATGTAGGTGAGGTGAAGAGGCCTGGGAATGCAGTCAGCATTCACATTCTTCCCAAAGGTGTTCAACAGGGTTGAAGCTCTATAGCAGGAGATCTTCCACTCCAACCCATATAGAGTATCTGTTCATAGAGCTGGCTTTGTGCACAGGGCATTGTCATGCTGGAACAGGTTTGGGTCTCCTAGTTCAGATGGAGAGAACATTTTATGGTACTGCATCCAAAGACATCCAACACAACCCTTTTTAAAAGAACCACGTATGGCTTTAAATGGCAGGTGTCCCAATTCTTTTGACCATACAGTGTATGAATCTAAGATAACACTGTTAATCTTTTAGTTCTTTTACAAGTTTTCCCAGGTTCTTTTGTTCATTTTCTTTGACTTTTCAGTAGTTAAAACCTCCGGAGGTGTTTCAAAGTTCTGGGCAGAAGCTTTTAAAGAGGTTTCCATTTTCAAAAGTTTAAACTCCTGAAAAGCACCTTTAGTGATCCAATCTCTCACTGCTAGAGTGGGCTTGAGATGGAGTAGAAAAAAGAAAAACTATGCTCTCTCTCGCTCTCTCTCACACACACGCACAGTTACTTCATCAGGAAGAAGAGTTTTTCCTTTTTCTTTTTTTTGGCAGGTTTTAGGAAAAGGGCAAGTCTCTCAGAGGATTAATCTGTACAGATGGCATTCATTCAGAAGCTGCTCGAGTGTGTCAATCATTTCAATAAGTACACCAGAAAGGTTACTCTCCCTGCCTCCTCATGCCTCCTCATGCCTCCTCATGCCTCCTCAAACATCTATTTCTGTCCATTCCTTTTTCTCTATGGGTCAAAGTGCATTTATTTAATGGACCTCCCCGACGAACCCAACGCCTTCGCTCTCCGATAAGGACAGCGTGACCAGACTGATCCTATAGGCTGCTATTTAACACGTCTTTTGTTTACTCTACAGTCACGTCTTCTCTTTACTCTACAGAAACATCTTCATCTTACTCTACAGACACGTCTTCTCCATACTCTACGGTCACGTCTTCTCTTTACTCTACAGTCACGTCTTTTTTTCTTACTCACAGTCACGTCTTCTCCGTACTCTACAGGTTAAATAATCAAGCCACGAGTCTGTCATGTGTCTATTAAGCTTTAAATCCCAAACACAAAATGACAAAATCAGTCCATCAGTGAGTCCATCAGGAATAAAGTGCCACAGCATTTCGCTTTAAAATTCATATTCAGCACGGCATTGTGGGTAATCCAAACCTTAAAACTCAAGATTTGATTATAAAAAATAATTTTTGGATCCTGAATGAATGCTGGATTTGCTTGAAGCGAACATGCTTTCTAAATGAATGTGTCTAATAAAAGGTAAATATTTCCTGCACTGATAATAATAACAACAGCAACAATATGGTGCTGTTGCTTGGAGCTGGGAGAAGAAATAAATAATGATGAGAAGAAGAAATTAACGATGTTTTTCTCCTCCATAAATTGTCGAGGAATGAATTAAATCATTAGTCTGGGGTGTACGTGATCATTAAACCAAGTGCACCAATAAATGACTTAAATGTAATGAATATTTCATTTCCAGCTTCATAAAATGTATGCATGTATTTATAGATATATAATATATATATATAATATAATGCAGAAAATCAAAAAACAGTCAAAAATAGAAACAAGTTATTGTCTTGACCCTGAAGTGTTTGTTCATCAGAATAGTTCTGCTTTGTGTGTGAATTCATCTCAATCTGACGCCGTACTGGGACGTCCTGAACTGCAGATCGGAACGTCAGGAGATGACAGCACACACGCCTTCACCCCAGACACACACGATTCGGGAGACCTTCTAAAAATAGAGCGCATCTCATTATAAATATTCCCAAACTGACGTCGGTGTAATGCTTTGCTCTCTGATAGGTTTCACACGTCTTTCACACTGCTGCAGTGCAGAGGCTGTGTCGAGTGACAACAAAGAAGCGTCCAGAAAAAAGTTTTTGTTAATGAGGAAGATTTGAGTTATCAGCGTTGAAGAAAAGAACAGAAACACATAAAAAGAAAACGGAATCATGCTGATGATGTTGGAACTCAGCCAATTAGAGAAGAAAGCACAGTAATGCAATTAAGATCCTTTCAGCTATTTGGGTGACAAAACTATTCCTGAAATGGGTTTAGTTTCTATACGAACATCTTTCAAGGATGAGTCAAGAATGCTTAAACAAACAATAACAAAAGCACTAATTATTTACATCTTAATAAGATGCAGCTTTAATAAGACCTTATAGTAGGAGCATAGTTTCTGTATATGTAAATTTTATTTGTATAATTTAATTGGTTGGCTTGATTATATTTAAACATTTACAGTACAGACCAAAAGTTTGGACACACCTTCTCATTCAAAGAGTTTTCTTTATTTTTATGACTATGAAAATTGTAGATTCACACTGAAGGCATCAAAACTATGAGTGAACACATGTGGAATTATATATGGAATTATATACATAACAAAAAAGTGTGAAACAACTGAAAAATGTCATATTCTAGGTTCTTCAAAGTCGCCACCTTTTGCTTTGATTACTGCTTTGCACACTCTTGGCATTCTCTTGATGAGCTTCAAGAGGTAGTCACCTGAAATGTTCTTCCAACAGTCTTGAAGGAGTTCCCCGAAAGATGCTTGGCACTTGTTGGCCCTTTTGCCTGCACTCTGCGGTCCA
Organism: Silurus asotus; assembly: GCA_024362625.1. Classification (NCBI taxonomy): domain Eukaryota; kingdom Metazoa; phylum Chordata; class Actinopteri; order Siluriformes; family Siluridae; genus Silurus; species Silurus asotus. Next base: position 5,210,861 of record MU570271.1, read on the forward strand.
GCTCACCCCTAAACCATCTCGATTGGGTTCAGGTCCGGTGACTGTGGAGGCCAGGTCATCTGGTCCAGCACCCCATCACTCTCCTTCTTGGTCAAATAGCCCTTGATGCCTTCAGACTCTACAATATTTATAGTCATGAAAATAAAGAAAACTCTTTAAATGAGAAGGTGTGTCCAAACTTTTGGTCTGTACTGTATATATTCATTCAATTTATGTGTAATTTCACGAAATTATGGACAAAAGTATTGAGACACCTGACATTTCTAGCCAGATGTGGTTCTTTCCCCAAACTGTAACCACAAAGTTGGAGGCAAACAATCATACAGGACATGTTTGGATTTCCCTTCACTTAAACTAGGAGACCTAAACCTGTTTCAGCATCTCCTGCTGTAAAGATCTGACCTCATTCCTATGGAACACCTTTGGGATGAATGTGAACACTGACTGGACCTCCTCACCTTCATCAGTGCCTGACTGAACTAACACCCTTGTGTAACACCTCATAGTCATGTCCAGGTTTGAGATAATGAAAATCAGAATTATGAGTCAATGCTATGTGATTTAAAGCTTCGATAATATTTGAGAATATTGTCCAGGAATCTGTTTTTCAGGTTTTATCCTAGTTTACATGGAAATGTTATCGTTTTGTGATAATGATTAATTTTTGTTTACATAAAATTATTATCCACTTAATTCTTCATTAATAAATCCTGATGTTTATTCGCATCATTTTCATTTTCTGGTCAGAATGTAAAAGAAATCACAGAGAAACACCATATTCACCAGTGATCCTTCTCCACTGCGGGTGATGAGTTGAAGACAGGAAACTGACGTGTCCGGTTGAATCCATCCTGCCGTACCTACGTTCGTACACTTCACTTTAAAGGCTTCATTGCCCTGAAAGGTTTTTCATTACAGGAAGGCGATGTGTGCTCTGACTGAACTGATTACAGTGTTTGAGCAGTGCAGCAGTGATGTTAAAAAAAAAAAAAAAAGGTGTTTCGCACAAATAAGCATCACTTATAGCACTTCGTCCTCAGCCGCGTGTCGACTCTCTAATGGAGCCAGAAAGTGTTGTGCTTGCACACGGTGCATACAAAAAAACACACTTCCTAGAAGTTAAATCTAGACATTAATGTCGGTTGAGTCGACTACCGAGAAAGATCTTATTTATAATTCACAAGAAAAAATATATTCATATCAGATGTTTTACTACTACTAGTATTATTATTATGAATCCTGAGTGTTTCCTGTGCATATAATTGACCTCTGATATACGACCGTGCCCACACTGGCTCAAATTTGCAGGAAAACACTCTTTACATCAATGGTGAGCAGAAAAAAATCTCATCATGCGCAACATGTCGAAACTTCAATTGACCACGTCTACATGTTTGATGTAATGAAAATCAATTCGTTGAACAATTTCGCACAGAATAATTTTCCCTAATATTGAACAACTTAATGAACTAATATTGAAATATTTAATCAATTGAAACATAACTGTGCTACTGGTTCAATATGAAGTCCCACCAAGCTCTGAACTCTGTGTAAATCTTTCACACAATGCTTTTTCGAACAACCTAAAGAAGAACAAAACTGTATACGTGCTGATTGATTACAGACCTTGAATACCTTTTTTTGTGGAACGCTGCTCGGAGGTCCCTTAACAGCCAGGATGGAGACAGGACTGTCGCTGAGGTGATGGGCGGAGAGGACACAAGCTAATGGGGGTCAGACATATTTCTGAAACAGCCTTGGAGTAGCTCTTGGTTTGCAGCTTCATTCTCAAGGACGGCTAGTTACGCTATTTCAGCACTTTCCAGCTTCACAGTAAGGCTGCAGTCACAATAGGATTTCAGCGTGCGAAATTTCTTCAAATATCTGCGGCGATTCAGATATGACAACGTTCAACTATTCAATCTGTTCATCTACGCAACGACACTGTAAACCAGGCAACTTCATGAAATTCGTGAAGTTGTGCTGTGTAGAAAATGCAGTAAATGGAAGGCAATGAAATAAAAAGTGTCATGTGACATTAGAATTTATGTATTATAATGATCTTTAACTATCACCATATAATGCATGAGTCTAACATGCTAAATGTACAGTAAGCACTTTTTTTTTTTATTTGTCTCTTTCTTCTATTTGCTTTCTTTATGTCCTTTCTTTCTCTTCTAATTTGTTTAGCTTTTTTCATTTTTCTTTGTGTCTTTTCTTTCTATTTGTTTTATTTCATTCTGTTCTCTCTCTCTCTCTCTCTCTCTCTCTCTCTCTCTCTCTCTCTCTCTCTATCTCTTTTACTCCCTTTCTTCTTTTCTTTCTTTGACATGACACAGGTGCACACACACACACACACACACACACACACACACACACACACACACAAACACACACACATCATGTAAAAAAAGTGTCATATCAATGTGAAACACTAAAACTGTTTGGATTTTAAAGGGAAAAAAAAGATTGTTTATCCGTTCTCAGGAATCTCAGCAGGAAGACTTCAGATGATTTCACCTGAATTTCCTTCTGAACGGATAAAGATCTCAGGTCAGTGGAGAAGCTGCAGGAACATGTGTGAGGGAAGAGATGTCCTCATCCACCTTTATCAGCTTCTCATTCAGATCTGGCATTGTTTTGGAAAATCGTGGTTCATATGGCGAGAGAGAGGGGGAGAGAGAGGGGGGGAGAGAGAGAGAGAGAGAGAGAGAGAGAGAGAAACAGAAACACAAAGAGAGAGAGAGAGAGAGAGAGAGAGAGATAAAAATGGAAGTTCAAATACTAAACAGCTCAGTGACCATCTGCTTATTTCTGACCCACACACATTCACACAGTCAATGTGATTCTGTGAGTGTAAAATTTTGTAACTCGTCACACACCCTTCATCTCAGAGGTGTAAAAGTTAGTGCACCCTAGGACAAGCAACACAAGGTGGGTAAAAAATGCGCCTTAAAAATGTACACTAAAAGAAGACAAAAAGAATAAGTTTATGCAGCATTTTCTTTTCTTTCTTTCTTTTCTATATTATGAACATATTGAAATTGTTATTATTTACATGATAGATTTGGTCCTCTTTCTTGCTGTAAACCCTATTTTTAAATCAAAAGCCAGTATTTTGTTTCAGCCCTGTACAGAGAACATCTTCCTGACATGGAGGAGTGCATTTACTCCAACTTTAAATTGTTAAAGAAAGAAGGAGACAAAGAAGATGGATTTAGGGATGGATGGATGGATGGATGGATGGGTGGAAGAATGGAGGAAGGGAGGGTTCGGGGTTTGGTGCACAGAGAGGGGTGTGTCTCTATAAAGACACCCGAGCAACAGCATCCTCTCACATCCAAACGGGAGCAGAGCACAGGAGACTACTGAGGCTTTTTTCTTTCCATATCTCTTTCCAGGACAGGTAGACGTCTGCCCTCAGCACAGGTACGTCCAGCACCTCCTTTAACTATGACTTTTTTAATCCAATGATTATCCAATATTTACTGTTAAACAAATATATTTAAAATGTTTACATGTAAAATAATTATATAAGCATTCTAATGCTTATTTGTATAATTTGTTTACTGGTATGAGCTCAGGGTTTTTCTACTCATCCGTAAAACAGCCACATTATATCCAGCGTCTGCTCATTATTATTTCATCGACTGATTCGTAGAAAGATCAATGAAAATACTCCAAGCGTGCGATCGCCATTGTCGTTACGATCCCCCGGGGCACTTCAGCTTAAAGCCTTGTCTTCTGTCTAGTGTTAAAGTGGAGCTCAGTTCTGAACGTGAGTGCGTCTTAACGTGTGTGACATGTCACGTAATCATTTACAAATTCACACAAACTTTTACACGATCTTCTGTCAGTTTCTGTGCATGTTGCAGACGTAGGATTACAAACCAGGGATGTAAAAAAGAATGACCTTAAAGATCAGCCACAAATGTAATTAAACAAGTCGTCAAAAACAAAGAAAGCAAATTCACTTTGAAATTTCAGTGATTTTAAAAGATTTAGCCATGATCTTTATTCACCTCCAGCCAGATTCATGTTTATTACATCTAGAAAGCTGAGTAAAGGTATGAAGAGATGTGAAGAGCATCATCTCACATCACGAATAAAGCTTTGTACTTAACGTTGCTTGTACTTCATTTCTTTTCCTCTTGGTGCTGTGAGGTGTATCTTGCACTGCTGAAAGTGTGTGTGTGTGTGTGTGTGTGTGTGTGTGTGTGTGTGTGTGTGTGTGTGTGTGTGTGTGTGCGTGAGATAAATGAGGTCTGATCTGCTTAAATGTTGAACTGATTGTCAAGACAAACAAAAAAATATATGCATAAAAACATTTTCCCCATTTGGTTTACACGTTTCTGCTCCTATCATGTTTATTAAACATTAATTTATCTGAAATAAATATACAAAATTATATTAATTTCTCCTTTTTTCAGGGTGTTTCATCTTTATGAGTTTAAACTCAATGTTCAAATGATTCATGTTTACATTTTTTGGAAATTTTTGATTCCATAATTCTAACAATGATTAATTTGCATTTATTGACTGTGACGTTATTGTGTTTTTATTAAAACAGCAGGGTGCAAAAGTTTGTACACCTTTAGAATAAAAAGGGAGTGTCAAAGTAACTACTACGAGACGCACTTGAATCCTTTTACCTTCATATTTGTTCCGTTTTTGTTTTGTTTTGTTGCACCCACACTTTACATCTTGGAACAAAAAACAATGTTATTTTTTTCTAGATAAACTAAAAACATTCCAGATTTTTCCTTCAAAGACAAACTGTCTATCTGAAAGGAAATAAACAGCCCTATTTATGTCAAACTTCACACAAACCTTTTTTTATTTTTTTGGCTGGTTTGGTCTTTGTTGATTTGTTTATTTGCATAATTATTCTGCCTTTTTTTTGGCTTATTTTAACATGATAGAATGTTTGTATTTTGTTTATGCTGAATCTAATTAGTTTGCTGCCTCACTTGTTGATTTTTTTTTGGTTTATGTGCCTCCTTAATTTTATTTTTGTTGTTTGTAGTTTCCCTTTGTAAACACCCCCCCCCCCCTTTTTTTTTCCCCCCCCCCTTTATTTCTTCAATTCTCCGATTCAGTAAAAATTCCCCCTTTTCTGTGGTGTGCAAACTTTTGCATTAGTTGAAAAGCAGATTCCTTCAGTCAGTATGCAGACGGGGTTATTAAAGACAGAAATAAAGAACAGAAACGTACAGAGCACTCAGCACTGACCACTGAGATTGTACTATTTGTCACGTCGGCGTGTGTACGTGTGACCTTGGACTACACAGTGAACAGATAATGATTATAATATTAATAATAATGATGATGTATCCACAATGATGTATCCCCCCAGTAAATCAGACCTCCTGATATTGGACTTTTCTCACTGCGTGATCCATCGGGTCTCTCAGAACATGTGAACCTCATTACGCTTCAGAATGACCTCCAGCGATTACGCTTCGCTTCGCTTTATCGATCGCATGCTTTCGGCTTCTTTACAAACACCGTGAACGATTGCAATCTAAAATCAAGAGACTTGCTTCAAGCTTGACAAAAACATACACTGATCACTTTTTAATCACCATTTCTGCCATCATCTTCGAGCCGGAGAGACGGAAGTGTTGCATCGTATGGTGTTTATATCGTAAGTCTTTCTGTAGATCACCTTCCTTTTTGTCTCCATGTGGACTTTTAACTATTAAAAAATGAATTTAATGTATCAATGTACACTTCCTAGGAACACGTCTACACTTTTAGCGTTATTAAATTCTTCAAATGATCACAAATGCATCAATTTAGAGAGAAAAGCACTGCTCAAATGCACAATAGAGCACAGTGAATTTCGGTCTTCACAAACTGTCAAGAGAGGGTCATGAAACAGTGCCCCCTAGAGAAAGTTAAGGGTATTGCTCACAAACTTACAACCAGTAATACAGAACCTTAAACATTTCCCAAATCAGCTAGGATAACTAACTATATCGCTTCACACTCAGATCACCAGCTATATATGGCTCAGGGAATTTCGGAGCAAAATCAGAAAGCATGCGCAATATATACGCTTAAATATTGTGCAGTTAAAATGAATAATTGTTGAGTAGCGATTAAGCTTCCTTAATTTTGCATTAGGGTAAATATTTTGGTTTGTAATGCAAGAATGGCAACAACAGTCTAGCATTTATACAATGTGAACATTATTAGCAGTCAAGGTGAGTTTCATATTAAGCAATATAATCCAACAGGATAACTCACGCTGAAAGATCTGGTGGTTTTAGAAGACCACATGAGTGATGAGAGGAGCGTTTAGGACTGAACATACAGTACATAAGCATAAAAACTGTAAGACTTTAAATAAAAAATAGTGCTCGAGTCAGCGTCCTGAAATTCTGCTCACTGCTGATTGTGTCTCTTCAAGCCATCTTAAAGCAGCAGCCTGTTTTATTCTTTACTGATCCGATCTGATCTGATCTGAGACTGAGCTTGTTTCTCCTTTGAGATAACTCTGTTGGGTTCAATTCAAACTGCTGATTGGATTCATTAACTTATCTGAAACTAATTATAATTTCCTTACACATGCAGCGCTGCTCATATCTCCGTTTCGTTTTCTCAATCTGTGGTGGTTGACAGAAATTCCAGCTATGAGGCAAATTGCAGATTTACTTTGATACACGACTGTTTCTATGGTAACAGGCACTTGTTGCTGCATATAGTAAATAAAACATTTGACATTTATTTAACAAAAATATTCGCTGAAATGGAAAAATATGTTCAATGATAAAGAGCTTATTTAACTTAAATGGAAGGAGTCTCCAGTGTCAGTGCTTCATTAGGAGAATGTTTTCCAGACTGATGAGGAAATGAGCGTTTATCGCTGCTTTAACGTGGAAAATACTCAACTACAGGATGTTTATTGCAACTATAAGTCATCAAGCCAAACTGTTGTTAATTGTTTTCCTATTAGAGAAACATTGAGTGTTCAGGTTCATTTTCTAGAGCAGAACATTATCTTCTTGGTGTTTTTTGGTTTCCTTTCTGATGATTATAAGGAATAAAAGGAATTCAGAAATACAAGATGGATTAACTTACTTTTAAAAACTAGGCGAGACCTCTGTCTGGTCTCTTCACATTGTTAGCTTCGCTTAACCCCTAGAGAAGATGAAGTATTATGACTCTGATATACAGGGTGCAGTATATAATTCGCTGTAATCTCGCGCTATAATCGCTCACCCTTGGTTTTCTTTGTATCTGTGCAGGCTGGTAAATATCTCATAGACTTCATGTATTCATTCATAAGCACAAGATTGTTTTTTTCCTGAAACTCTCATTGTTGCAGGTGAATTTCAAAGTCCTGGGTGAAGTTCTGTTTTTTATCTTTTAGATGTTCTTGCTTTTGTATTTTCTCTCCTTTTTCTCAGCGAGCCTGTTACTCTTCCTCTTTTTCTCGTTCGAATGTCTCTTACCACCGCCAGCTAAATTCAAGCTTCAATTAGAGACCATGATGAGGTTTGCTAATGAAGTACTCACCAGATGCAGAGTTTGTCATACGCACAAACACAAGCTAGCGGTTTTCTCTGATCGTAATCGAAGGTCAATGGTTTTAATCGACTCAGATGTTCATGTTTGCTTTTTTTCTTCAGCTAAAATTTGCTCCACAATGGTACTAATTAGACTGCAGATGTCAAATGCTGCTAATCGCCCTCTGGTGCGCTGTTGTTCTTTTGCCTTTTTTCATTTAGTCATATTAATTAGAATGATGAACCCCCCCCCCCCTCCTCCCCCCCCCCCTCTCTCTCTCCCCCCCCCTCTCTCTCTTCTCTCTCTCTCTCTCTCTCTCTCTCTCTCTTCCTGTATGCAGAATTTCTGCTGTCAGTACAGTCAGTGTATAATGAAGACGCCGTTATGGACTCTCCTGCTGATGGGGCTGTTCGTCCCTGGACGTGGTGACTGTCAGAGAGACTGTCTGTCCTGCAGCCAGACCCTTTCCAAAGACCACAACTTTGACATACTGGTGAGAACAAAATCACACAATCATACAAATAACTAGATTGTGACATTTCCTGAAGAAAATGTGAGTGGTGCTTGACGGTATAATAATAATGATAATAATAATAATAATTATTATTATTATTATTATTATTATGAGAAATTGTTGAAGTAATATAAAAAAAAAATAAAGAGGTGGGGAATGAAAAATAGCACAGTGCATAGGAACCCTTAAAAAACAGCCACAAAATTTTTTTAATTGGAATTGATATTAAAAAATAAAAAAGTATACTATATACAACTATATATAAATTTTTTTAAATTTAAAAAATATATGTTAAGTTTAAAAATATGAAAATTTTCGCAGTAATAGCATCAGTAGTGTGAACAAATTTTTTGCATTCCATTCAACCAATAACACACTGTGTTTTGCCTCCAATATTTACTATGAATATTTAATTAGATTCAATCACCCATGCATCCTTATATTTCTCGAATTCCTTAATCCGAATGCCTTTTTCTTTCCGGATCTCAACTTTTCCATGTTTCTTGATGTTGTACGGAAGCGTCGGAGGGGTTGTAGTCACTAATTTGTCTTTTGACTCTAAAGCAGCTGTGGTGATTTAATTAACTCTGCACGTAATTAAATGGAAAACATAACAACATCATCTGCCGAAGCCGGTGGCAGAAACTGATGGAGTCGCTCTGTCCCCTGTTTGGTGTTTTGGGGAAACCTCCTTGGGCATTTCTTCCAGACTTTGCAGCATTAATGAACAGAATCAGGGCATTTCTTTTTTTTTTCTCCAAGTCTTAATTTCTCTTCACGACTCCTTTTTATTTAGAATTAAAAGCTAATTAATTCCTCTGCGTAAAAGAAAATGAGGGGTTTTCCTTTTACCGCTTTTTTAACGCTCCATTTGATGCGTCGTGACTTCATCCTGAAACTCCTAAACAAAGTCATCTTAATTAGTTATACAGAAGCAGGAAGTAGTTCACTGGCCTCTTTGTATTAAAACGTAGAACCAGAGAAATCTTTCCTCATGTAATGCTGGTCCTTGTACAATCTCAGGTCTGTATGGTGGAATGTCGAAGAAGGGTTTCTCTGGGCATCACATGGGAGAGGTGTCACTTGGAGGAAAAACCTCTGGCATCTTTGTCTGTTGGGAACTCGATCCTGAAAAGAGCTGAGGAAGAAGTGGAAACAGTGCTACCACCGGATCAGTCTGACGGAAGTCTGATGTATTCTGGAACCCTGCAAAAGTTTCACCATATGGCACGAGCTTTGGGTTTGGACGAACTTGACCAAGAGAATCACCAAATCTCCCAGTTTAGCGTGGCAGGTCATGCTCAGTCTGCGCAGGAAGAACCCGACACGGAAGACTGGGAGATAAAAAGTGACGAACCTGTGAACCTCAGCAAACGTTTCGGAGGGTTTCTGAAAAGCAAGTATGGGTACAGGAAGTTCATGGACCTCGGCCGGTCTGTGCAGAAAAGATACGGAGGCTTCATAGGCGTCCGGAAGTCAGCACGCAAGTGGAACAACCAGAAACGCTTCAGCGAATTTCTAAAGCAGTACTTGGGCATGACCACTCGAGCTAGCGAGTACAACAGCGTGTCCACTGACATCACCCAACAAAACGAGGTGTGAACATCACCCTTAGAGCTACACTTCATCTGTTAATACACTTCCTTATTTAAGTTTATAAAATAAAATTAAAAACACCTCTACAACATAATGGCAAATGTCAGAGTCCAATTGAAGCCAAGAACATCGGTGAGTGGTCGATATCATCTAACCCTAACCATCTAAATGAAGACCTTCATTAAACGTTGATAACGCTGGGACCACTTGGAATGTGGTGTGCTAATTATCTCTGTTTGAATCTGTCTACGTTGTATGTAGTGCATTAGTTAATCTATGTTTACAGCAGCAAGTCTCTTAGAATGCTCATCATTTGTCGCTAGTGGGCGTGGCTTGTCCAGCGTTCTTCTGTTTGTTTTAAACTCCGATAAAACACACTAATATCTATATAATAATTATACACTAACCTTAATAAACACAATATACATAACAGTAATGATGTTAATAATTGGTGAGATCAAGCAAAGCAAACGCAAATTAGCAAAGCAAGCAAACGGTACTAGCTATTTATACTCAATAGAGACGATCTCTGTTACTTCCTGGAGTAGCAGTTCAACTTTATTTTTCTTTGTGATGTCTCTATGCACATTTAATAAGTACTTGTTTATATTTAAAGGTACTATTAAATCCTGACTACTGAATCTATTGTTATAAGGATTTTTAAGAAGATTCCTGTGTCGAAACAATAAATATGGATAAATGTGGATCGCGCAATTTGCAGTGAATTGAGAAAACAGATCTCATGTAGGAACTAAATCACTTTGATATGTCGCTTGCTAGTGTGAATATCTGGTGCACTTCCAAAATCACACTTCAATAGGCTTCAAAAGTGTGCAAAGAAATACGAGAGAGATGCGAGATACAGACAACAAACAGAAACAGGGAATAAGGAAAGTTTCTTATGCGTGTTAATTAAAGCCCAGACCCCTGACCACAACTGCAGATGATTAGAATAGTAAAATAAATAAATAATTGATGCACTAACCTCTAACACTTCATACAAAGGTCATAATTCTCATTTTAAACTCACACTGTAAGTTATTATACACTGACATAATTACTGATAAAAATGAGGTACACTTGACAGTTTTTATTAAGAAGGGTCGATAAATTTTCAATTAATTTTTACAGACTTCATTTTAAAAGTCCTGCATCGAAGACGAAACTTCTCAAATAAAATAAATATAAATATAAAAGAAATATATGAATTTATATATACACACAAATATATATTGATTATACCTATTCAGCTCAATTTAATATAAAGTACCTGATATAAATTTTTATATCTTGTCACATGACAAAATTGAATTAAATGAAAATGTTTGCATGTCTATATATTTCTGTCTGACGTTTTTTTATTTTTTATCATAAAATATTTCATTATAAACATTAACCAATGAGCTACAAACTTACCTCACAGTTCAGAACGCGGGAAACCTTAGAACGGTTAAGCCCCGCCTTCTTCAATTTGATTGGTCGGGTTACATTTAGCGCGAGAACGCAGACCATCCTAAGGAGGGGGGCGGGGGGGGGTGGCTTATAACGCATTCTGTATAGGTTATAACATCACACGTCTATCACACATGTACTGTGCATCAAATAAGTAACTTTGTAATTTCAATTTTATTAATAATCTCCTACTAAACATACTAAACGTTTACTAAGATAAAAAATAAAAACGGGTGATGAATTTATTTGGTACACATGAAGCTATAACGTGTTATAAATACTGACTGACACCTACACCTTCACATACACTAATTATAAGAGTGAATTATTTATCATATATTATAATGTATTCATAGGATATTATTATAGCAGGACATACAGTTGGTATAGTACATATGACCTTCATAAGAAGTGTTCGACGTCATTCTGCTTTTCTTTTTATCTTTTTTTGACAAATGATGAAAGTTCTTGATTCAGAAGTTCTTGGTGGATTTCAGGATGTTTTAAGAAATCTTGATTGATGATGAAAAAGTGAAGTTCTTCAATGGGAGGACATGCTGGGGCGCATGCTTGAGCTTGTTTATCTTTTTAATATACTCCAGCTCATCTGTTCAGAGATTAAAACCCCCCTGACGGCTGTAGGTCGTTAAAACACGTCAATCCATCCTCCCTATAAATCACGAAGATCACTGTGATCAAATTCTGGACATTTCTCCTTGGTAATGCAGATGTGGACATCTGTTTTTTTTCCCCCCTATCCTTATTTCACAAAAGCTACAGCAAATACTTGTAATTAAAAAAAGAATTAAGGAAATTGAAATGTATTTATGTTCATTTATGACTCACAATCTCTTTTCTTTTCTTTTGCTGATGAATCATTATATATCGCTCATTATATTAATTGTACATAGAAAAAAACACTCAATAAAATAGTTTACTATTTCTTTTGTGGTTTGAATTGAAGCAAATTATTGTTTCTCTGTGTTTGTTGTGTGCTGATTAGGACGGTTAATTGGAGAAGTGATTTTAATGCATTATCATAATTTCAGATAAAGAAATGTTGAATTTTTTATTCATTTTTTTTTTTTATTTTACAGCTGTTATAACCTGCACTTCTTCGAAATACAATTAAAACTAGGGATTTGGTTTTAAGTATGAATTCTTTTTAAAGAAAATGGGGAAAAGGCTCTACAGCAAAAAAAGGTTCTGGATTATTACGATATTATGAACAGTTCAAGAAATTATTCTCCACAAAGCTCATACCTCACTTACCGTTTCTGAAGATTATTAAAAATTCACTATGTCTACGTGAGTCTATGTAAGAAAAAAATCAGAAAAACAACAATTACTTTTGATAGAAAGTGTATTAAAACATGAAAATGACAATTTACAAAGAAAAGCTCCAGAAGTCATTTCATGCAAAATACTGTACAGGTTGCATCCACTGAGCTCGTATGAAGATACTTCAGATTGTATTTGGGGGGGAAATAAAAGGCTCCTGATTATGAACCATCTCCAATGTTCTTTCATTTTCATATCTGAAAGTCTTGTTAGTTGTGTATAAAGCCAACAATTTCGAAACGGATGTTTAAAATATCAGCACATGACAGCATTTCGAAATAAAAAAATGAAAGAAGAATCAGATGCTTGGACCCCAAAAGATTTTAAGAGTTTCCAATAAACGGCAGGTTTTTTTTTTTTTTTGCTTCATTGTTGTTTTTGTTTGTTGTGTGAAATTAAAGCACAAATCATAATCTTTACTGTACAAAAATTTTTTTTTTTTTTTTTTTTTTTTTTTTTTTAACCAGATCTCAGAAAATGTCATCAAAAGCAATGTCTTTTTACAAACCCATGCTGAAGCAATTTTATAAATCTGATTTAATTCATCTGGATCTTTACACAAGTTAAAGTAGTGCAGCTTGAGCTTGAGCGTTAAGGGAGTGATCGGAAGTACAATTAAAAACAAGAGAAAAAAAAAACAAGACTTCAATTGGAACAAACAAAATTGCATACTTTTAAGCGTTAAATAAAAATGGATTCGCTAAAAACATCAAAAAATTATCAACTGATTCCCAATCCAAAGACTGGTCACTTTTTTTTGCTTTTTTTGAAAACGTAACTGATCAAATAAGCTTTGATGGTTGGATGCTGGAGACGATAACCAGCGCTGAAACAGAAAAAAAAGGAAAATGTCTTTTGCGCATAAGATACGAGACAGACGAATAATGACAACTTTTTTTCTGCTCTGTTTGTCGTTATAAAACACATAACAGCACGTAAGCTGGTATACATGGCATACATAAACATAAAAGGTGTGTATGCTTTTAAAGCATGTCCATATAATTCACTTTCACCGTCGAGCTGCCGTTCACTTCCTCCCCTGAAAAGAAAAAAAAAGCAAAGTCTTTCCATGATGAGGGAAAAAAAATTATAAAAAAAAAAAAATAAAGACGGGAAGGTTTTCTGGAATGACTGCGAATCTCTCGCGGTAAACAATCACCATACAGAGTGCCACGATCCACCAAAAAATATGGCTATTTCATAGTGAAGAAAGAAATGAGCACGACCTCAGGAAGACTGCTGGAAAGAGACGAGGCGTAGCACAGATCAGTCCGAAGATAAAATGGACACCAAGGTGAGAAAAAAACAGCACCGTAATACAGTAAAATGTCACACACACACAAAAAGTTTGTTCATCCAGTTTTTCTTCACTACCGCATCACTTCTCCATGTTTTCTTCCACGGTCTCCCGGATCGAACATCGATGACCTCAGAACAGACTTTAGTCCAAAAATCTCTGGCATGCTTTTTTCCAGCGGCAGGCTGTGCACCACTGATCCCGATGCTCGATCCCGTACACTTTACGGCACTTTTTAGCCTCGCCTCGGACCCTCCTGTGATCAGACCCAAAACAAAACTCAGGAACACACGTCTTTACAGAGATTACAGAGCAAAAAAACACGGTACACAATGTTGATATTGTATATTTTCACCTGATCCCTGGTTATAATTTATTTACAGAATAAATAAATATAATAATTTGTTTTTGTTTTTTGATTATGAAGAATAAATATTACTTATGTTTTTTTGGGGTTTTTTTTTTTTTTTTTACAGGCTCGGAGTTTTTTTTTTTTTTACAGTATTACAAGTTTTCATTTATATGAATTCTTGATTTTTTTTTTTTTTTAGAAAATGTACATAATTGTTATATTATTAATAATGTATTATTAATATTATTATCACCTCAAAACCCTCAATCCTGATTATTGTATTTAATATTATGTTTAGGACCTTTTTTGGATTTCAAATAACTAATAAGAACTAATTTTTATCGCATATGATGGATTTATCTGAAAATGGATTTATGCTAAAGATGTGGATGAAGATGAACCGGACGAACCTTGTAGCACAGTGGGTTCTAGGAGGTGAAACGCTGGCGAGATGCGGAGGCCTGGAGGGGGCGCTGTGGTTCTGGAGCCACTGTTCTCCGACGCTTACTGAACGTTGACGGAATGGAGTGGCCTAAAAATGAACACAAAACATGAATTATAACACAACCATAATATATCATGCACAGTGCAGATTACATAAAGCACAGGATGAGAATATTATGCCATATTGTGATACTTTTTAGAGTATTTGGCAATAAATAAATCATTCAGATCTTTAAAAAAAAGGTTCATAAATGAAATATAGTACATACATTATATTCAAGCAAACAAACAACTACATAAATCAAATGCCTGCACTTTGATTATTTTTCCACTAGATGGGGGTGTTGTGTTGCATCAATTAACTAGCTGCAGAACAAAGGCACAAACACACACCATGTGTCCATTTTGCAGCTTCTTGCAACACACACACACAGTCTGTCTAACCTTTCTTTCATTCAGCTTTAGGTTTTAACTCGAACACATTCATAATGAGTCACGCAGAGTCACAATGCACAGCAGAAGCTTGCTCAGCACCTTTTGACTGGAGCACGTATTAGAATTTCTCAACATGTTTTCAGGGAAGAAGTAAAGCATGACGGAGGAGAGGCTGACCTGTTTGTTCTGGTGTGCCGTGACGAGAGGCGTCCAGCGGGGCGGGGCAGGCACACACACTGCTTTACACGGAGTCAAACCAACAGGAGGCGGAGCCTGTAAAACACACACAAAAAACCAGCTTTGATTCTTGCTTAAAGACAAACAATTCATTCTAAAATTAGTTTTCATGCTCGGATACTTCTTCAGATACGGTGAAATGGTGATGGAAGGAGTCTCCGGTACCAGGATGAGTAACAGGAACTTGTTTCACGGATATTATTATATTATATTATTATATTTTGCTGAGGAATAAATCACTTGCTGTTACCCTCAAAAGCACGTCACAGAACGTGTTATTCCTTATGCCATTTCATTTACACGTTCTATAGCTGATTAAATGAATGGTTTGTCCTTTTTTTTTTTATATATTTTACACAACTTCCTTTAAGGTTAGTCATTGCCTCGCTACCTGAGAGCCTCGAGTGCCGTGTGACGTGTTTTCCGCTGAAACGTTGCTTACGTGAATTCTGAACAAAACCAAAAAAACCAGACCGAAGCTTGTGAAACCTCGGGTTAACCACAATCAGTCTGAGAAATTTAGGATTTTACTATTATTTCATTTGGAACACAATCGGAGTGGGTTTTATATGAGACACGAGCACTAGAGTTTATAGTTTTTCAACCATAAAGACAATATTTTTTTTCTGTTACCAAATTTACCACAGTAAAATACTTATAATGGATCATGACACACACACACACACACACACACACACACGAGCCACACCCCGTGTTCATCCCTGATCCGTCATGAAGCCCCGAGGACGAGGTGATGGAGTCATGTGACCTACCTGGTATGAGTGTTCAGAGTGGACCTGCCAGAAGCTGCTGGGAGCTGACTGGCTGAGAGCGCTGGGATGAAGAGGCTCCGGCGTGGGCGGAGAAGATCTCTGATGGCTCGGACTGGATGGCGTGCTGCAGCCAGTGGAAGCTGACGACTGCTCCATGTCCTGGTAGATTTCCGTGTAGTAGAAGTCTTCTTCTCTTCGGCAGCGCTCCTGTTCCGTCTGTTTGCTAATGAAGATGAGCACAGTGCAACGTCAGAAGAAGAAACGTTTCCAGAGGAATTCTGGAGCAGTCAATAAAACAAAGTTGGAAAAATGTGTTTCTGGAACAATTAATGCAGATTCTTTCTAATAAAGATTTGGAACTTTCCAAGAAAAAGTAAAGAACTGTAGAAATACTCGGTTACGATGTGTTTCTATCATGCTCTGGGCTTTTTTTTTTTTTTGAGGAACCCAATGTCCATCAACTATCAGTCAGTTAATACACATCTCAAAGTTCTCCAAACTTTCTAAGGAAGTAGAAAGAACATGACCAAATTCCAAATGTGACCATTACATCGAACCAAAGTAAAACCAAAGATGAAAACGATTTCACGCTTTTCAAGCTAAAAACCTGGAATGATCTAAAGAACCTTTGTAGAATTTCCTTTGGTGATGGTCATATTATAAGGTGACAAATCATAAAGTTATGGGTTCTCCTTCCTACTCCAAAGCAGGAACTTAGTATCTAACAATCAAGACAATAGGTTCTGGTACCTTCTGAGCTCCTGAACAGTTTCTAAACTTGTTCCTCTTGTGGAAACAAGAGCACGGTTGTCTCACTGGATCACTTACCCCAGGTGAAGAGTGCGAATGTGGCGCTTCATGCCAACAATAGTGGTGAGGATTTTGCCACAGTTTGGCCACAGGCACCTGTACGCAACCTTCACCGAGTTCTGAATGATACACAACAAATACAATTTAGTTCAAAATCTCGTGCTGTACTTTAAACCTTTTTGAGACCGGAAGGAATCGTTTACCTTCCGTTTCCTCGGCGCGGGTTCATCAAACAGCACCTGGTCCATCTCCATGTCCAGGCCATCGTCGACAGGAGGAGTGCGGTCCGACTCTGCATCAGGTGGAGACGGTGCAGGACTGCTGTTTCCATGATCACAGCTCCAGTAACCACCATCGGATATTTCGCTACCAGTGCTTTCTGTCCCATTTGATGCTGAAAACCAAGTTGAGCATGAATTTAATCAAATAGGTTTGACATGGTGAAGGAAGTCATCAGGGATCAGCGAGTCAGCTTACCTGGAGTTGGGTCTCCATGAATAGGGCTTTGGATCATTGGGCTGCAGGACAAACTGGTTAGCACCATAGCAGCCATGATTTCATCCATGTCCGCACTTTCTACACTCCTGATAAGAAGATCAGAGAAGATCACTGGTGAGCAGAGAAGATGAAAATAAAAATAAAACCCTCTGTGATAAGCGATGAGAAGCAAACCTTTTTGGCACATCGATTGATGAAGACACATAGTGATGGACGCCGCCTGATGGGTTCAGCCACACGTCCTCCAGTTTCCGGTGCACGCTCTGACTGAGCTGCTGAACGAATATCGACACCTCGTTGTCCACGTGGTTGTGCTGCTCCACAACGCCGGCGTGTTCTTTTCCACCACAATGCACGTACACCTGAGGTACACAAGCAGATTTATTTGTAAATTGAAAGCAAATCAACATCAGACCTCCAGACTTTTTAAACTCTCTGCTCCTGCTTACCCTCTGCCCTGGATAGAGTTTCACCCTGTGGACACCGTGAACTCCTGCTCCAATCCCGGAGATCATAGAAGCTCCGTCTGTGTCTCCGTGTCCTCCTACATCCACAAGACCCTCTGTTAAAGAGTTGCACACCAAGGCTCCCAGAGGAGAGCGCTTCCCTAATCTGGTCCTCGGTAGCGCCGCTGCAAGCACCTTCTCCATCGTTACTCCTGTGGGAGATCAGCTGCACCGGGAGAAAAGTCTGCAAGGAGGAAATGAAAAGGAAATGTTTCCTGATTTTGGTTTTCACACATGCAAATGACTTAATTTGTATAAAAAGGTACAGTTTGGATTGGAGACTTGGTTAATGTTTATTCATTCGAAATTTCTGAACAATGAACATGGAAGATGAAAAGAAGTTTCCAGCTTCAGCACTTTGACACAGGCTTTTTTTTGACACTTCCAGAATGAAGGAATGTTCTCTAGAGAAATCAGGGAATTGCCGTTTATCGCTGCTATAATAGGTGACATTTGACACAAAAACAACCCTCTTTAATAAATAATACATTTGATGTAAACAGTAGCAAATAAAAATATAAGTAAGAAAGTATAAGAAACCACTCAACTATTATTTAAGTATAATTATTATTTTTTAATTAACTCATCTTCCTTATCATACCATCAACCAAAACATATAATTTATGTGCCGAATAATAAACACTGTCGAAAAGTAAATGCGTTGATGAATATAAAAACATTACAAACGTCTTCTCTGAGAATTACGCCAGACGACCGGTGATTACGTAAGGAGTTTTTTTTTAATACTATAATATAAAAACAGTGCACAATGTAATAATTAAAGTCGAACTTCACAATCAAACCCTCGCTGATTACAGCCTGAGCCAGCAGACCAAAAAATCTGGCGTGTGGCCACTCATTGGTTGAGATCTTTAAACACCATGACACAACATGATGCAAAATCCTGAAAGACCAAATCTTGCAGTGTGACTCATCAATCCATCAAAAAAAATAAAAAAATTGTCAAAAACCTAACAATGACACCACCATCTCATGACCACCAGTTCAGGATTCACATGACCCTCCCTCCCCATGCAGCTTCACCCTTAGAGTCAGTGGTGTTAAAGGTTGTAGGACTTTCCTTCGACTTCCTTTGGTTGAACTTTCTCTTGATGATTAGCAGAGAAGATACTTTTCCCTCCTGTGGTTCTGATTACAGTTCTGGTTGTTCTGAGAGTAAGAAGGAGTTATGGCTCGGCCCTGAAAGCCATTACAATGAAAGGCAGTGAGAAAGAAGTGAAGCTCTGTTGGTTTTAAGTTTCCACAATTCCAGTAAAGGCTGATTCATGAGCGACAGAACTTTCAGTGCTCTCCTAGTGAAGATCCGGCGTTCCTCCATTCCGCTGCACCATGGTCATGATCTGCTCTGTGAACTTCCTAGTGTCTGATTTACATAAAATGTCAATGTTGCAAAATTTTCAGCGTCAAATCTTGCAACAATCGTTACAATGTACACGTTTCCAGCACCCAGCCCTAAAATAAATAAAACGTGTGTGTGCATGCATGCATGTCATTTTTATCTTCAGCTGCATTACATCCATCAGGCACAGGAAATGGCTTGGTCGTGCTGCACGGGTTCCATTAAAGGATCCAAAAACCAGAAGCAGAAAAAGGCGACCAAATGCACCACCGCGCGCGCGCGCGCTTCTTGAGCGTCACCAATGTATGGATGATCTCACAACCATGCATGGGCAGGAGGGGGGATATTGAGCTGATACCCACCTTGTTTACTTGGCGTGTTCTCGTGCCCCGAGTTTGCTCACTGTACGTGCAATAAAGATCCGTGTAGGGCGAGAAAGCGTGTTCTTCGACGCGCGTGCACTTCTTCTTCTTCTTTTTGCAAAAGATCTGGTATAAAGTTCTCGCTCGTTCTTTGCTCCTTTCCCTAATAGGAGCGAAGCCAAACCCACACCGCGCTCACACTCTCTCAGTCACTCAGTACTTTCACTTAAGAGCATAACATAAAAAAAAATAATAATAATAAAAAAAGGAAACAAAACCCACAAACGCCGCGCGCGCAGACGCACACCGACACACAGTGTAAGTTTGGGGCTTTTTCCCCTATTTGAATGAAGATTGCGTACCTGCTCGTAGTCTCCTCCAGCTCACACTCCCCTCTTTCTCGTTTTTTTCTCACTCTGAACTTGCTCTGACCGGCTTCGACTCGCAAACCTTTTTCCAAAAGCGCACTCTGAGCACGTGCCAAAACCCGCACCGGATCGCACCGGGAGCGCGCGCTGTAGCGGTGTGGGCGTGCCCGTGCCTGATCGACCCGCGTGTAACCTGAAGCCCGTCCACTTTCAGAAAGCTTTTAGCTCGCTGACACTGGGCCGGACACTGGGCCCCAGGGCCCCAGGGTCTTTATTCGTTACAACAGCGCCCCCCAGACCCCCTTTTTTTTTTTTTTTTGCGCCACGGGTTTCACGCAAAGACAATTTCGGACCGGTGGGTTGGATTTGGCTCACGCGCATAACTATACACAATAATCTACATATCATATTACTAAATATGATTTAATTACTAATTTGATAATCACATATATAATGTAAATAAAACTCAATTTACCCTCATGCAGAATCGGCGCGAGGTTAATTAATGGATGCAAAAAAACAAACAAAAAAAAGGGCAAGAAAATTGGCATAGGTGAAATTTTTAATTCATTTATTACAAATTAAGCAAAAAAAACAACAACATGCAGACCGTAAATGAATAATGCAGACCAATAAAATGGAAATAAAATAAACATTTAAAAGTTTATATTCTTTTTTTGAATTATATTATATAACAACCAAAAGATCCACGGCCTGCTATCTGTCTGCAGCCTGGGGGCCTGATTGGACCCCTGATTGGACCCTTGATGTAATACAGATTATAGTACAGCTCTATATAATGTCAGTATATAATGTAAAAATAAGGAACGAACTTGTTTTGCCAGATGTTCCACAACATTAAACGTAACCATAAATAAATAAAAAATTATGTCATTCTTTAATATCTAGTTGCCCCCATGCTGTAATGTGAAATTAGATTAGATTAGATTAGATACAACTTTATTGTTATTACACATGTACAAGTACAAGGCAACAAAATGCAGTTTGGGTCTAACCAGAGTGTAATAACACCAAGTGCAGGATATACAGTGTTTACAAGATTTACATAAATCAAATAAATTATATTATAGGATGTGCTCATTGTACATGCACATCTGTAAATTAATGTTTATAAACAGTAATTTACAGATGTGCATGTACTATGAGCATAATAGACAGATGGCTATTACTATAAACAGAAAATTACAGAAGGATCTGTACGATGAACATAATATATTGTTATAACTATAATAAGAAAACTGGTATATATATATATAAAATGAAAACAGTTGGGACTTGCTGTCATTTACAAACAATAAAAAATAATAAAAAAAATACTGCTCTATCACTCCAACTCATTTCCCCCAAAAACCCTTTGTGCTCAACATATTGTATATTAAAGTGCAGAAGAAGAATAGCATGATGATTATAATGCCATATGTGCTCATAAACAGGGTGTAAACCTCAGAACTTCATCTACAGCAGTACAGAAGTGTGTGTTTTGAGACATATGATTGTGGGGTGTGTTTGTAATGTGCTGAGATGCCGGTTTGAGTCAGTTCCTGGGTTTATCTGTTCCTCTCTACAGCTCTTGTAGTAAACAACCCAGCCATGTGGGCAGGATGTGAGCTGTGATTGGCTGGAAGGCGATTCGTAAGACACACGCCCTAAAATCCCGACTTGTTTACGCCAGCTTGGTGGCCAGGGTTGCCAGATCGTTTCAAAACCCTGCTATATTTTAACTTCATTTCCAACCGAAAACCTTTAACAACAACATTAGTTACAATCGCTTCTGGGTTTGTTTGGTTTATTTCGATGACATTTTTTACTCGATTCTCGGTATCCACGACTCAGACGTGCAGATTGGAGAGGATTTGCTGTGCAAAAGATGGAATTTTAAGACTCGAGAAAAACAAGCCGATGCAATGTGGCAACCCTGCGTGCAGGAGGCATTGGCCACAATGGCAGAGAAGGTATTTTTTATTTTTTTTTGCAGGGTAGCTTGTTTTAAAAAAGAAAAGAAAAAGGAAAACAAAAAAGGGAAACGAGGAATTCTGAACTTCTCAGCATGATGGAAGGATCATTTGCATTTTCACTTACACGCTTTAGTACCATAGAAGCCACTGTTTAATCCTAATGCATTATTTTTTATTTTTGCATGTAATTTCAATGCCATGTTTGCAACATAGTTTGCACAAGTGTGTTGAAAGTATTTTTTTTATAATAGATTGTTGAGATGTTTTGTTCTGAGCTGTAGGGAGATGTGCTGTGCTGCATGTGGCGCGTGCAGAAGGAAAAGGGGGAAGTGATTACATAACTGCTCCATAACATAGCTCAGTGTGGTTTCTAATTACACACACCATAAATCCTTAATCTGTAAACACAAATCCAGCAACTCCACCCCGTGCACTCTTCTAAAAGACACGGTGACTTCGAATGCACGAGCAGCAGCTGGTTGTTTTTTTGTATATTATATAATTGAGAAATAATATAAAAACCCATGCATCAGTCATGCATTGTGTGTTTGCACTTTGTAGACGTGCAGTGTGTAGGTATGTCCCCGTGACGTCAAACGCGTGTGCATTTTTCTTCTTGCATAGGAATATAGTGTTGTGTTTGTTTGTTAACCCTGCTGGTATGTCCTTGCTTGCTTGCTTGCTTGCTTGCTTACTGACTCACGCGCACACACACGCACAGTTTACGACTATTACGTGCGCGCCGCTGATGAGCAACTGCTGTGCCTCTGCGCATAAAGGAACGTGTACGTGCAGAAGAGCACGTGGCTGCTTGAGCTCGAGCTGCACGTCGCATACCCCCCCCCCCCACACACACACACACACACACACACACACACACCACGCATGCACTAGGAGCAAAACGATTCTTCACCTTTAGCATTAGCACGAGCCTGCTAACAAACACGTATGTAACATAAACTCGGTAATAATTACTGTAGGATGATGTCATATAGTACCACACTGGTGTACAAAACTCACCCAATCATTCAGGGGTATATATATTCAGGGGGTTGCACACACACACACACACACACACACACACACACAACTTGAACTGTTTATTGCCTCACCTGTTACAGCAAAAAAAAAAATTGTGCACTACACAAACAAAATGCATGACTTAATTCAGAGTCTCATCACCAATCCATATTTGGGTTTGGAGTCTAAAATAATTCCATTATTTCTCCATACCGAAATTCACACACTCCTGGACAATCAAATATTTATTTTCTTCTGTTTGCTGATTTGATTAATCACCTAATTAACAGCTCCGGCTAATGTGAAGTGATTAAGTAAAACACAAACACACACATCAGGAGTATCAGTGTATACAGCACAAACCCACAGAAATACAGACGAAGAAAGAGTTTTCACTTCATGCCACGCCTAGAAAGAAAATAAAAAATGTAAGTTCCAAGTTTTATAAGTGTTGTTCTTGTATTCGAGAACCTGGAGTCTTTTCCTAATATAGTTTTACAAAAGGCAGATATAAATATTGTCATTTTAATTCCCGGGACACACAAATCTATTATTTAGATTCCTGAAGAGAAATAAACGGTATCAATTTCACAATTTCAGCACAAGAGAATGAACAGAATGAGTGAAACTGCAAAACAGACCCATCGTGATACCAGACCATATTCCAGCTTAGATACAATCTCATGACACTGCTTTTACTGACCTCACCACCCCCAGCCGTCCATATCCACCCCCACCACATCAATGACCTTTTGCCTTTTAGTTTCTAGGTGGGCTGCTTTTTTAACTCCGTTAATTCCTCTAGAAGCATTCAACAGAAGGTGTCTTGTTTTAGAACTCTTTTAGAAAAGGTAGGACATGAACCTTCTATTTGTAGGAGTTCAGTTTGTATAATTAGAATACTAACAACAACAAGAGTAATAATGTTTAATCTCACTTCTTGATTAATAAGTCTGGGACGTGACTTGCTCTTCACATTCCATGTTCTATTAGATAAAAAATTACGTGTATTTTGAAGCGAAAAAAAAATCAATAAAACCAGTTGCATATTATGACTTCATTAAGTATGATGTTATCGTTTACATCCTGTCGGTGTGTCGAAATGCTCTCCTGAACTTCTCAAATTTCTCTTGTGTCGGTCTTATGCAAATTTTCTTAGAATTACAGTGTAAAGGTTGTAGAATTGAAATCTTAGATTAAACCCGTTGCATTTAAAGAGATTAGGTTGAGAAACACCGGAGTATCCTTTAAACGGAAATGAAAATTGCTTACACAATCATAGATATGCTATTAGAAGTTAAGGGTTAAAAGTAGTTGTGTAAACAGGACCTAAGTGTGTGTGTGTGTGTGTGTGTGTGTGCCCAAAATAATATCAGTGTAAACTCAATTGTAAGTCATAACAATGTGTGTTACTTTCTCTATAATTTAATGTTTCCATGTTAAATAATGTTATATGTGACACTTCCAGTGAACACTGTATTTTTAGATGTAAATAATGAGCATGTGTGTAATGTCAGCATTGCATGAATAGTTATTTTGAGGTATGAGGACATTTGGCACTGAAACAGTTGCGACCCCTAAGTACAGAAACTGACATCTGATCTGAAGGTCATCTGCTTATAGAAATGTGACTGTGAAAGTGTTCATCAGAGACGGAATTGGTTTATGGTAAAAGACTCTTAGCTGAAATGTGATACGTGGTATGTGTAAGTAATTATGCAGTAAATTTGGAATCAAATGCAGTCTGCTTTGGGAAATATTTGCCAGACTAATGAAACGGAAATCATATAATCAGTAAGGAAATTCATAAACCATAGTCTTTCAATGATATCGCAATACGGAAATGACACAATTTCAGACCAAAATTGCTAAGTAACCGCATTTAATCTAGGTATAACCACCAAGACTTAAAAAAAAAAAAAGATTTAGAAAATAAAACAATTGATCCCTTAAAAAGCTTGTCATTAAATTTAAACCATATCTCTACTCCTTCAGAAATATATATTCTAAATAAATTGTGTGTTGTGATGTGTGAATTCTGGCGCTGAAGTTCCTCGTCCTCAGCTACATCACTCCTCATCCAGACCTCAGCGTGGGGCTGTTTTTTTTACAATCTGTAAAATTTGTGAACGCATCACATGTCCCTGTTAATAAATGTGGTCTTTGTTTGTGGTGTTTGACTGTTTGGTCATGTCTGCATGAACGTTCAAAACCTCAGTTTCATTCAATGGGATTTATGACCTCATGCAACTCCAGTCTCAGTGCATTTGTAGCGTTTGTGTGGAAATTATAGCAAATGCATGAGGAAGATTATTAAATTATGATATTTGGAAAAAAAAATAGGGCTGGATGGGAAAAAAGTGATCCTTGAAGAACTCCTTGACAGACGAGAGGAAGATTATTGACAGAAGAGAGGACGGTACTGTGCAATGTGTGTGTTGTCTATTTCTGAAATTTTTTTATCCTAGAAACATATAGGACAAAGTGAAGATGAGACAAAAGTACTAGAAGCTGCCAGTACACAGTATGTGCAGATAGCATGTAGTTTTATTGTTTAAAATCATGTGTTTTGCATAATTAATATCTGGAGCACTGTATGTAATATGTAGCTGGGATAATAGATATTAAACTACTTAATAGTTAATATTCAGAAATAAGTCACCGTAGCCTGATTTATATCTATTTATGATATGTTATATTAATACTATCCGAAAATGTGAAAACTCTCAAAAACAGTTCACATAAATGGTTTTTATAAATGCTTCATAAGAAAAGCTTGACTTAATTCATTTGTCTTGTGTACGACTTCTGTCCAAATGTCCTAAAGAGAAAACAAGTTACTCTTATGGCAGAGACAAGCGTTAAATATCTTCAGGTTTAAAAGCAGTCAGCGGTTTCGGAATGGCGAATGTTACCCGAGGCTCCAAAACACAGGACAAACCTATAACACCTGAAGTTTAGCATAAGTGAGAGTTTTCTGAATTAGCAGGAAACATGACTGACAGGTAGGGAGGTAAAGAGAAGCCTGCTTGTGTTGATTTCATCAGACATCTAGTTTACGGTTTTAGCTTGAGGCACAACAGAGATCAACAGTGAGCGGTGAAGACAATGCGAAGGAGAAACCTCACAGGTTTTTTATTCATTCACAACGTTGTGGGTCACATACAGAAAACCGTTCAAAAGGAAAGAGATTGAAGGAGTTAAGTAGTTCCATCTTTTCAGTCACACAGATACACACGACATCCTCGGTTACGTGAAGCCTAACACCCTTTTCATGGAGCACTCCTGCCGAGTATTACCGATGAACTGACTATGACTCATGACGGGCCTTTTTTTTTTATTACTCTCAATACAAACAGGTTTACTGTAAGATGTTTGCACAGTATTCACATGATAAATGGCAGAAAATCCAGTTTGATTAGTTGCTGAGTTTGTGTAAAAAAACGGACATGCAGAAATCAGAAACCCGACTGATCGACTTCAACGCAAATTAAATTTTATTGTTAAATTTGAATCAGTTTTGCCAATTACACCTTAATGTTTTGTTCATTGAAAGTTGCTAGCCCTAAATAAGCCTTTGCTATTCAATCAGGACAAAAGTAATGGCACCCTATACAACGAGGCCAGCGTGTGTCTGGAGAGAAGCGCTGCAGTGGCTGAGCTGCATTACTGGAATTTTTGCCTACTTTTTTGTTTTGCAGCCGACTGTGAGCTTTGCTTTTACAGTTTTTGTATGCGGGTCTATATATAAATCAGCACTTTGGTATTTACAGCTGTTCATTAACACAAGAATGTGAGTATGCAGAAAATCAGGGAAACTTTCTGGTTGAATATTTTTTACTTCGGAAAATTTTTGGTAAAAAACCCAACAAACAAAAAAAAGACCACGATTGATCAATGAGGCTTTGAGAGTTTGGTTTCATACAGACTCATTAAACTGCTGTGGCTTCTTTAACCGTGGGAAATAATTTACCAAGTACAATCACCAACATCATTATTACTTTTTTTTGTCTGTTAGTTTAGTTGTTGTTAGATGTTAATACTTTTTTTAAAGGTTAGTATATAAAACATTTTCAGAAACATGTTGTTTATAGAACCCTGATTTAAAACTTGTGTAGAATTTATTTTAGAAATGTCAGATTCCCCAACACCGATGGTAAAATTAAACCAAAATTGTACTTTTATAATATCTATAATCATCTATGTTTACAAGATAAAGTGACCTTCATTTATTAGAGTGTATGATGACATTTTTCTTGGATGAATTTTTATCCTTCTGGCCGATAAAGTAGAGCAGGTTCCTTTCAGTCTTGTGGTGTGCTAGAAATCCTGATGTTCTTCTGCACAGTTGTGATCTAATATCAATACCACCAAGATCAATCATCTGTTTTTTTGTGCTAGCCAGAAGAGACGGCCCACCGTGCTTTGGGTCTTGCCGTAAAAAAAAAAACCAACCTAAAAAAAAAAAAAGGATTCAATTCGAGCTCCACTCATGCACATTTCTGGAACCTTCTTTTCTTCATCACTGTTTGTGAACATGCTGTGGTATGGTGACAGCAATGCGTGGGATGTGTTATTCATGTCTTTTCTGAGAGGATTTGTTTTCTGTTTTTTTACGGAGAAGTATTTTGAGTAGACACAGTTCAAGATCCTATGACAGATGATGAGACGATGAGGCTGTTCCTGTTGGAGATATGAGCAGTGTTGGATCAAAGACAGAAGCTCTATTTATTATTTAATCTCAGAAACATGAATGTGTTTAGTGTACATACTCGCCATCAGACTCTCTACATGGTCACCATGCCACCGTTCACGGCTGTATGTGTGTTCTTCTCTACAGGTAAAAAAAAAATAATAATCATGAAAATGGGACAAAAATATAATAATGAGGTATTGTTTAATTTTGTACCCCTTAGAAGACATCACTCCAAACATGTGAAGACAAGGCTGAACTTCCATTAGTATTTGCACCAAGTACTGTTTTCATGTGATGTGTTTTCACCAATTCTTTGTCAATTATTTTTAAACAAATCTCTAAACATGTAGATTCACATATAGAGGTGCCACAAGACTAATTTTAGCACTTCTTTCTCAATTTTCTTCATGCTCTTTTCTCATAAACAAATGTTCACAACAAACTACTGTTACACTGCTAGCTCCAAATAAACAACGCTAGAAACTAGCTAACACTGCTAAAAGTCAAAGTAAACCAGTCACATTAGCAAATATATCTTCACATTAGCAACACAAACAGCCAGTGTGCACTAGCCTTTAGCTTGAAGTAAATTCATTTGAGTTATTTATAAATTAAGAAAATCACAAAAACAACATAAAAACACCGTATTATTCCAGTGTTAGCTAAAACTCCATGCTAATAGTAATGGCACCCTAACAAACTCGTCAATTAACGGTCTTCATTTACATCAAACTGTCACCTCGTGTACTAACAGTAGATTTCGAATGAAATATTTAACTCATTATGGACATGTAGGTTGAATGGAGGAAGGAACACTGAACCAACATGGCTACCATTCCATACATTCCATACATCATTCCACACATGCAATTCCGTCTGAACTGAGGCTCACTGCGACCGACTTCACCACCCAAAAGACGCTGAGTCAATGTCTGTGCTCTGAAAACGTTATTTAAAGAGCAAACTTTCGTCTGGAGTTTTATCTATCACAGAATAGGGCTGCCCAGTCACCACACCCAAATCCTGTTGGGTCAGAAAGTAATCTAGTGAAGAACACCTTTGCCAAGTTTTCAAGGAGACACGACAAAGTAGTTCAGGTGAATATTTTTTAGGGGGATTTTTTTTTCAGTGGCAATAAAATGGAAGATCTGGACATTTATAGATTTGTTTGGTCGAAGTAAATCTGTAGAGTTTGCTGCATAGAAACAAAAGGAACATTCACATGTCTTTCGAAAACCATAAAAGTTTCCAAACTTATTATATTCTCACAAATGAAGCATTGCTTCTAACTCAATGTGAATGCTAATAGGGAGTCATAAGAAACACTGCTAGCTCAAAATTAATGCTCCATCAGGCCACATTTTACTTCTTTTTCTTCATCTTCTTTTGGCTTCCCCCATTAGGGGGCGCCACAGCAGATCATCCGTCTCCATACCACCCTGTCCTCTACATCTGCCTCTTTTACACCAACTACCTGCATGTCTTCCTTCACCACATACATAAAACTCCTCCTTGGTGTTCCTCTTTTCCTCCTTTCTGGTGTCTCCATCCTCAGCATTCTCCTACTGATATACCCCATGTCCCTCCTCTGCACATGTCCAAACCATCTCAAT
>MU570271.1:5243952-5296540 GCA_024362625.1 Silurus asotus
AGAGAGAGAGAGAGAGAGAGAGAGAGAGAGAGAGAGAGAGAGAGAGAGAGAGTTTATAGTGATACTCTCTCACTCATTTCGTATTTAAGGTTAATTCAATGTCCTGTGCTGCGACGCTGGAAAACTTTTTGAGTGTTTTGAGAAAATGTCCATTGTGTAAAGCAGAATAGAAATAAATCAAGTTGACTGTATGTGAAAATCTAAAATGTTTCTCTGGATTATTCAGTGTTGTTGTTTCATGATATAAATATTCAGGAACGATCTCGACAGGCCGTGATGTGTGATGATGATGTTTAAATTCCGGGTGTGCTGCTTCAGCCACACCCCAAAACTGCAATTAAACCTGGGAACTGGTTCTTACGACCTGAGATAAGAAACTCTCCACTCTACATCACTGCTTTTCACTTCACCTCAACTCGAATAAACACAAAAAACACTTTGCAGTGACTGTTTTAGAAACCAAAACCAAAACACACACATGTATAAAACATATGTGTAAAACATGTGTAAATATATTGGGTTGTAAATATCATAGGTTTTCTTGATTTTAGATTTTTTACACTGTATGTCCTTGTTTATATTTTATATTTCAAAGACAAATTTCCAATTAATTCATAACTAACAAGCCAAAAGCATAAAACTGCGTTCTGAAGCTACGTCCTATTTGTTTAAACCTCGTATATAAATAAGAAAAGAGAATAAAAAGTCACGTACGTGTTCTTTACCGGAGACGTTCACCGCTGGGGTTTTTTCTGTTTTGGGACGAAAATGTCCTTCTTGAACCTTTGACCTTTTCCTTAGCTCACACGCAGGACGTCTTCTCCACGTGTATGTCCTAAACACCTTCTCCTAAATGAGTGTGTGTGTATGTGAGAGTGTGTGTCACACACAGGTGAGATACACCTTACTGAAAAGTCACACTTCCTCATTCTCTCTCTCTCTCTCTCTCTCTCTCTCTCTCTCTCTCTCTCTCTCTCTCTTCTTATCAGAGTTCCCTATAATTACAGACCATATTTCCTTTGCTCAAGGTTATTTACATACAGGTCAGAGTGTTAAAATGTGTGTTTGGTGACCACAATATTTGTTTAGCTGGAAAATCAAGCATTCATTATTGGTTTAAAAGGAAATAATCGACCATTTAAAACCTGTAGATAGTATTTAGTATTTATTTATTATTAACATTTTTTTATTAATTACTAATTACAGCTAAATATGTTTTATTTGTAGTTTTATTCACATTACATCTGTAATAATCTGTGTGTTTAGTGGTACCTTAGTAGTTAAAGCTCTGGGTTACTAATCAGAAGGTTGGAGGTTTAAGCCCCAATTTTTCCAAGCTGCCCCTTTTGGGCCCCTGAGCAAGGCCCTTAACCTTCTGTGTTCTAGGGGTGTTGTATGATCTGGGATATTTCATGAAAAAATTTTGCTTTAATGTACATGTGACAAATATAAAACACCTTTTATTTTTTTAAATATTTTTTCCATATTTAGTTCCCAGCTGTGGTTATGCTTATTATTTATAAAGTCATATTTGCTTGGTTTTCTTATATTTTATATTTTTTTGATATAATAGAAATATAATATTGCACAGACCATTTGCAATTTCTTCTGTTGTTTATAGTATACAGTAATAATAATAATAATAATAAAAATAATAATAATAATAATAATGATATTCTATGAATATTAATAAATTATTCAAATAATCTTTTATACATATCTTGTGTTTAATTTTATTTCATTTATTTCTACAATGTTGACTTTTCCACCGTGTTATGTTTATTCAGCACTGCAACATTCTGCAAACTATTTTATTAGTATGTAGTATTTCTGTGTGGTGTAGTACCTCTGCAGGTGAATTTATATCGATATAAGATATTAAAGTAAAGATTTTATTGGTAAATGACGGTTAATAAATCGTTCACTGTAACATGTCACACGTTGGTTGTATCTTACGTAAATAACAGTGTTTTAGTCCCTGAGGTTGATTTGTTTTTATGGAGATACAAAGCTCTGATGTGTGTCTCTCTCTGGATAAGATCAGTTGCTGAATGCTGTAAATGTAAATGTATGTAAATAAGATTGTGTTTGTGGGCTTCTTCATGCTCTTTTACATCTTCTCTCGTCACAGTCGTGAACTTTCCTCTCCAAAAGGGGTGTCCACAAACTTTTGCACTCTGCATTGTAGATTGCTGAAGGATTGTAAAGTGAGATGATGCTGAGAGTCTCTGAATGGAAAAAGGGGGGGCGTGTGAGATGCCGTCACCTCATTGTCACGTGATCCATAGTGCCACCTAGTGTACGGAAGGTGTACTTTGAGTTTTTTATTATGGGATGTGCAAAATCATATTCGACAGAATATAAATATATAAATATGCTAATTCTTTTAAATATGATTTATATTTAATACATGATTTATTGATGCCTATTAATTTGTCAATGAATATGAGGTTGTTGTTTTTTTTTTTACATTTATTATACTGTTTTTAAATAATTGTTTATTTTTTATTCCATTACAGGTTTAAATCTTGCACATTTATGTAAATGTAAAAAAAAAATGCTTCACATATGTTGCACATAAATTAATGCTAATTAATTAAAATTATTTAATTAATTTATATTATTAAATATAAAGATTTATATTTCTCTTCAATATTTATTCTTTCAATTATTAACACAAAAAGGTAACGTCATGCCGACACACTAAGTCTGACATTTCACTGTTGCTTTGCAAAGTCTGTAGAGCATCTGTGTGTGTGCTTGTGTGTGTGTGTGTGTGTGTGTGTGTGTGTGTTCAGCTCCTCATCCTTGCTGACGTGAATGATGCTGGCTCTTAAAGGGGAAGAGAAAAAGTGTGCAAATCAAAAGAGATTCATTTACAGGGCTCTTGGTGTTGAGGGGGATTGGGACGTAGCCTGGGCTGGTGAGAACGATTTGCTCTCTCTCTCTCTCTCTCTCTCTCTCTCTCTCTCTCTCTCTCTCTCTCTCTCTCTCTCTCTGACACACACACACACACACACACACACACACACACACAGACCCTAGAGCACAGAAGAGAATCAGGGTGTAACAGTACGATGCCAGCTCCGTGTATGAGCCTGGCAGGGCAGCAGAGAACCTGGAGGCAGGCTGGCAAGGCGACGTTCCCTAAGCTCTCCGTCCTTCCAGAAGAAGAAAAGATGAAAGGTGGGTGTATGGATTGACACTAATGAGCCTGATGATGTAGGTTTTTTTCTATAGATGATGTAAATGACGTTTACAAAGACTGGTACGTCTTCACTGCTCAGGATGGTTCATGCTCACATAGTTTACAGTATAGAATTGTGTCACTGTAATAGATGGTTCCATCCCAGGCTACGTACTGGTTCTCCAGGGTTCTCTCGAGATCATATGATTCTCTATTATGTAAGACACACAATGACGCACCTACACACATACACACAAATGATTTGAACAATCGGACACCACACAAATCACAGTTTTCCCACACGCCTGCTTCTAACATCCAGCATCTGAGTTTTGAGTTGAGGAACCGTAAGTCAGGCGCTGTGGACGTGTTATCTCATCCACCTCGTCCCCAGAACACACTCTCAGTGCAAACAAATAATGTCTTTGTAGCTTTGTGTACAGGCCCTGGGCTGGGCTGTGCTGGAGAACAACACAACATTTAGCCCGGGACAGGTCCGATGCCTATCTGCAGGTTTTTAATGATGTAAAGCTCAGATGAAGCTCGATCAGCTGTGGGGCTGTGTTTCAGTGTTGAAGTTCTCAAACTCACATTCTTTAGTATAACAATTTTCTGCAACAGCTGAACCTTTTTATCGTCATCTTCATCGCTCATAGCTTTGTGCTACATTCTTCAAACTTTTGGAAGCAGAGCTTAAAAGGGTTTAGATAAAATAATTCTGGTTGTCCATGATATTAATGATCTGTCGTTGCAG
The DNA here is from genome assembly GCA_024362625.1 of Silurus asotus. Lineage (NCBI taxonomy): Eukaryota > Metazoa > Chordata > Actinopteri > Siluriformes > Siluridae > Silurus > Silurus asotus. The sequence continues at coordinate 5,247,894 of MU570271.1, forward strand.
TGATGTATAAGTATCTTTACTGATCACAGAAAGTACATAAAATGAGGAAAAAAAACACTCAGTGTGGTGCATTTATAAAGGTTTTAATCCATTTATAAATAAATCTAATGCTATGCGGCTACATGCAACTTTCAGAAATCAACCTCGATCTGAAGTCCAAAGTTGAACAGAAGAGAAGGTCCTGTTCTCCCTCAGCACACGTCAGTAATATCAGAAGAACCGGACATGCTGCTGCAGGTGTGAAACAGCTCCAGTTTGACCCTCAGTCCTGCTGCAATCCTCCTTCGCTTCATCTGACTCGGTGCTGATGTGGTACAGTGATACAATGAGCCTCTTTGTGCTTCACAAATGGCAGAATGGAAGAAAATGTGGAGAGAATGAGCTTTTACAGAAGCTCTCAGCAAAACAAACCTTATCGATTCAGATAATAAAGAAACCTGTGACTCACATAGCATCGTCGTTTAACCATGAGACTAGTGGTGTTTTTAGATCAAAGAAAATATGCTGAAAATTATACATAAGTGAAAGTATGGATTTCATTTTAGAATAAAAAAGTGAAATTCCACTTTCACGTAAAAAGTGAAAAAACTGTCTAATCGTGATCATGTTTTTACATTTTTTAAATAACTATCTAGTTTTTTTATTTGACACATTTTGGTCTGAAATCATCATATTTACCATCAGCTAAAGTTTGATTTGGTGGCGAATACATTTTTTAGCTAAGGGTTTTGAAGTAAGATTTCCGCTTATTGCTTTAGTAAAAATTTTACCTGAAACATTGTTACATCTCTGAACTGAAAGGTGATAAAGCACAGGCTGCTCACCCTCAGGTTCAATCAGATTGTGAGTTCACAAATCTTCGAACAGTTTTGTTTCTTGAGCTCTGATGAACTTGATTGTAAGACAAGCCGAACCGATTAGATTTGATCAACTGCATACTTCTTCTTCTTTTCGCTTCTCCCATTAGGGGGCGCCACAGCGGATCATCCATCTCCATACCCCCCCTGTCCTCCACATCTGCCTACCAACTACCTGCATGTCTTCCCTTACCACATCTATAAACCTCCTCCTTGGTCTTCCTCTTTTCCTCCTTTCTGGTGTCTCCATCCTCAGCATTTTCCTACTGATATACCCCATGTTCCTCCTCTGCACATGTCCAAACCATCTCAATCTCACCTCCTTCACCTTGTCTCCAAAACGTCCTCCATGCGCTGTCCCTCTAATAAACTCATTTACACACACACACAATCCTGCGTCAGGTACAACCCCAATTCCAACACTGTGTTAAAATGTAAATAAAAACAGAATGCAATGATTTGCAAATCTCATAAAGCCATGTTTTATTCACAAGAGAAGATAATAACTCATCCACAGGGTTTAATTGACGATGATTCAACATTTTTACGGAACGAGTCTCCAGTGTCAAAGGTAATATTTTCTAATACACAGTGAAATGTATCAGTCACTGATCCTAGTGTGTTTCTCAGAGTCTCAGACGCTGAAGGTAGACGAGAGACTGCAACTGGCCCGAGAACGAAGAGAGGAACATCTCAAACAGCTCGGTATTTATTCCCAGAAGCATCGTTGTTTTTATTTTTTCGCCACATTTTTGTCTATGAGCAACTGTTACTGTGCGATTGTGTTTAGCATCAAGGGAGCGTGGCTGGTTGGCCCGAGAGGAAAGAGCTCGGAGGTTCTACGAGAAGCACCTGGAGGAACGTCGTAAGAGACTGGAGGAGCAGAGACAGAGGGAGGAGAGGAGGAGGAATGCTGTGGAGGAAAAACGCAGACAGAGGCTCAAAGAAGATCGAGTGAGTCAAAATGAGTTTCTTGAAGGGGTTCAGGGATAGAGCGCTTCTTTAGGAACACTTAAGAAGGTTCTAGCATAAATTTTTTCTTTTCTCCTTACTTCTAGTATAAAAACGGGTTCCTCATGAGTTTTCAAAATCATAAATCATGTACAACAGGGTTCCGTGTAGAACCTTTAAAGGGTCCTCCAAACGAATACGACAAAGAACACCCTAATGTTTTATCCAACATTCGTTAGTGTTTACCGATCGTTTCTATTTCGAGCCTTTAACAGTTTTCTGGATAATTTGGATAATAATGCTTCTACTAGATGATTCCATGTGGCACCATCCCATAAATTCTATTGTGTTAGATCTTTTATTGTAGGAGTTTCCTGAAAACCAGGACTTGGGTTAGGGTTAGGGTTAGGGTTAGGGTTTTTTTTTTCTCACACTACATTGCTGATTGGTTTGAACTCTGAGGTGTAACGTAATGCTCGGTTCTTTTCTCTCAGGAACGGTACGAGTCTGTGGTGCAGAAGACCATGGAGAGGAGCCAGAAAGCCAAACAGAGGAGTACACAGAGGAAAGTGTGCAAGACTAAGAACAACACACAGGGTAAAATCTTCTCCTTGGCTCTGTGCATGTTCTTTATGAACCTCCTAACTTCCTCTTTCTGCTTTAAGTGTCTCTGCTTTGCTTTTCTTCAGCTAAACGCCGCTCGCTTAGTCAATGGGAGATAAACCTGATTAATCGCCTTCAGACTCCTACCATCTCTTGTCTAGCCAGGAGCAGGAGTGCTGTGTGTCTGTCCAGAGGAGAAGGTAACCAAAGAGAGTGCATTAAAGGTGCAATCATTCACAACATAAATTTTACATTTCTTCTGGCCCTGAAACGTGACAAGCAGCACCTTCTGTTAAAAAAAGACTTCTCTGACAATTAATATAAAATTAATTAAATAAGCGAAGGGAATAACCAGAGTGTATTAAAGGTGCAATTCGTAGTAGATTAAAGATGCGGTTTGTTTTCAAGGACGCCGAAGAAACATTTAGATTGCGATTGTTTTGACATGCGATTATATAGAATTTAAACATTCTTTTTTTTTTTTTTTTTTTTTTTTTTTTTTTTTTTTTTTTTTTTTTTTTTTTTATCTGTCCATACATTGGCTCCACCTTCAATTAAATAAAATCTTGCATAGCTCTGGGGACTCTAGAAGCATATGTTTTAGCAGAGTGAGTGGGTTTGGAGAGAGAGAGCTCTAAAAATGACAAACTGCTTCTTTAAAAATAGCAAATCCCAATCCGCTAGAGATTTACACAAATCTGCAGGTGAAGCAGCTGTGCTAATGTGCTAATGCTAGTGCTTGCTTTTCTCCTGTCTTCTTTTTTCCTTCACTCATTCTCTCTGTTTTTTTTTATTTTTATAAACACAAAACCATGTTGTCATTGTTCAGTTGTTCATATTTGTCGACGTGCAGTTTCATGCCACACTATGACCAATAGCGGTCCTCAGAAACCCAGTGGAACATCGACACGCAGTAAGACAATCAGGCCCGGGGGGTTCGGTGGCAGCCGACAAACCTCCGAAAATAAACCTGTGAGATTTTTTGCTTTTCTCATTAAGACCATTAATAATGTGCACTGCCATTGTATAGAAAAAACAGCTGGTTTGTTTCATTTTGTGTGTGTGTGTGTGTGTGTGTGTGTGTGTGTGTGTGTGTGTGTGTGTGTGTTTTGTGGCTCAGTGCAAGCTGTATTTAAGGCAGAAAAGAAACCCAACAACTATTACCACAAACTTGTGAGCAAACCATTGTATAGGAAAAACAGCTGGTTTGTTTCATTTTGTGTGTGTGTGTGTGTGTGTGTGTGTGTGTGTATGTGTGTGTGTGTGTTTTGTGGGTCTCAGGGTTCAAATCTTGAGAGGCAAGAAAAGAAAAAACCCCACACTCACACAACGAGTGTTAGAGGCAGCTTCATACCAGCCACAGAAGTAAAAAACATGTCCTCATCAACAGGGTATGTTCTATATTTAATGTTGTGTATGAGATCTTTGTTTCATTTTAAATAAAAAAATACATTTTACCCAAAATTGAACAATAGTGATCAGTGATTGGTCATTCTGAATATCGGTAATCAGTGATTGGTCATTTTGAATAATGGTGCCCAGTGATTGGTTGTTTTTTAAATATTGGTAATATCTGATAAGTCATTGTAATTACTGGTGATCAATGATTTGTCATTAAAAAAAAAAAGGTGTTTAGTCATTAGCTGTTGGGAATAATGATGATCAGTGATTGGTCATTTTAAATATTGGTGATCAGTGACTGGTGTTTGGGAATAATGGTGAATAAATGATTGGTCGGTTTTGAATAATGGTGATCAGAGACGAATAATTGTTTCAGTAGTATGAACAGTTTACAGTAAATACTGGTGATCTCTGATAGGTCATAGTAAATAATGGTGCTCAGTGATTGGTTGTTTGGAAATTATTGTGTTTAGGTGCTGGTTGTTGAGAATAATGGTGATAAGTGTTTTTTTTTAAAACAATGCTAAACAATGATTGATCGTGAACCTTTTGTCTTGTAACTCTTGTTCTAGGTTTGTTTTTAAAGCTAAACTTGCTAACAAAACAACAAGCTACAATTTATATACATTATTAACACAGTAAACGTGTCATTTATAGCTGCAATTACTACACATTTAGAGCAGCGGTGTGTGAATAATAATAATAAACTGTATTATTTGTATAGAATAAACAGATAATAAATGAATTCTCTCTGTGTTACTTAGATCGAGACTGAATCTGCGAGTGTCTCCCAGTCAGGAGTGTTTGCCTTCCCTGCCTGAGGAGGAAGATCAGCGTGATCAGTCAGCTGCTCTGAGCTTGCACTTAGATGTTGTGTTTAATACACCGAACCAGGAGAACCCGGGTTCTAACAGACCTCTGGCTGCTCCTGCAAGTTCTCCTCGTGTTCCTAATGGTAAGAGAAGGAATTTTCAATTGAAAAATTTGCATTTTTGTATTCATTTATTCAAGTTTTAATTCACAACAGAACGTCCTCAAGCGTTTTTTATATTCCAGCGATCACAATTCTTGTTTATTATTAAGCGGCACCCTGTACTTTTTTTAAATTCCATTCCTAGTTACATACATGTTGTGAAATATGTACATGTGAATTATGTAAACAAAAAAAAAAGAGAAAAAAAGGTCAACAGTGCTGCTGTGACGGAAAAATTTAATAGAAATATGAACTAAGTCAGCATTTTTTTTATTAATAGCCCCGAGCAGACCCTCAGCAGGAACCACAGACCCTGAAGAAGCTTCACGTCTGCTGATGGAGAAGAGACGACAAGCTCGACTGCAGCGAGAGAAAGAAGAAGAAGAGCGTAGGCAGAGGGAGGAAACAGAGCGGTGAGGAGAAAGAGGGAAAAAAAACATACTATAGAGAATTATTTAAACTTGCTCAAGTTAATATATGGCTGTGTGTGTGTGTGTGTGTGTGTGTGTGTGTGTGTGTGTGTGTGTGTGTGTGTGTGTGTGTGTGTGTGTGCGTGTGTGTGTTCAGGCGAGACAGAGAAGAATTGGCCCGTCGAAGAGCTGAGGAGCGAGCAAGGCATGAAGCAGAGGCCCAATGCGAGGAGAAAAGGATGAGGGAGGAGGAGGAACGAAGGAAGGCCGAGGAGGAGAAGGTTCAGAGGCAGAGAGAGGAGGAGAAACGACTTCAGCAGCAGGTCACAGATGTGTTTCCATATCACAGTGCTGTTGAATTCTTCATTCTGATTGGTCAGAAAGTGTGGAGTGGTGCAGCAGCTAATTAAAATGAATGCGCTGGTTCGAATGCGGTTTAGCTGCTAATAGCTGCTTCTGTACTAAACAAACATGCAGAATTAGATTAGATTAGATTAGATTAGATTCATCTTTATTGTCATTGTGCAGAGTACAAGTACAGGGCCAATGAAATGCAGTTAGCATCTAACTAGAAGTGAATTTATCAAACTATAAATACATCTAATATATATATAAATATCAGGGCTGTAAAAATTAAGGTGTTAATAACGTGTTAACGCAAATTGATTTTAACGAATGAATTTTATTAGCACAAGTTTTATTAACGCTTTTATTTTTCTATTTGACCATTTTTATAACAAATATAAATAAATATATGAGAGTCGAAATTAAAACCTTCAACGCAACATTTATTCATTACGTCCTTTTTTTCTGAAAAAAATAAGTAGTAATAAAATTCAATAGTGTGATCGAAAACTCATGACAATCATGCAAATATTGTAATCGATTGACAGCCCTCATAAATATACATATGTATATTCAATAAAAATATTATAGAAGTTCAAAGGTTTTTTATATATTATAAATAATAATGGTGCAAATTTGAAGTATTTTGGAAAAGTGTAAAACAACATAACCGTGCAATTGATAATGTAATGACATTTATTCGAGTCTCCAGACCAAATAAATGATATAATTGTAATATAAATATGAATATAATTGATAAGAGCATCTGCCAAAATAAATGTAAATATTATAGATGTTGTTGCAGTTCACTTCACATACAGCAGGGGGCCACACAATCTACTCCTTTAACTACAGTATCTACACTGAGTATTCATCTTCCTTCCTTTGCATGTTTCTCAAAGGTTCTACATTTGGTCTTTGCTTACAGAAAGAAGAAGAGGAGGAGAGACAGAGAATCGAGAGAGAGATACGATTCCAGAAAGAGGAAGCCGAGAGACAGGAAAGGAAGAAGGTAAGATGGCTGTCCGCTCAGTAGTGAAAGTAGGTCACCCTGAGCACTGAGACCTTATTTATATCTCACATCCTAGTAAATCACAGGCCAGTCATCGTAATCTTCATTGCTATCCAGAAGAAAATCCCCAAGAAGTAGCTGTTGTATATGCTAATATGTTTTATTGGTCTCCACAGCGGTTAGAAGAAATTATGAAAAGAACAAGGAAGACAGATGCTGAGAAGGTAATAACATTTTCCTGAAAATGCCCAAATGAAAAGAAAAAAAAGCTAATGCTCACAGATGTTTCTCCACAAATATTGTGACCTTAAAAAAAATATATTGTCTCATAGAATCCTGCGTTGTCCTCCACGCTGCTTAATGAGAACGTGAAGCCCCTCCACAACCTCTCCTTAAAAGAAGTGACCAAGCTTCCTGTCTTAGGCAACGAGGAGGACATTCTCCCCACAGTGGCCTTCAAGGAGCGCAGGTCCATCCGCACCCTCACTGGTCTGGAGGAGATCCAGGCCCATCAAAGAGCAGGTGAGGAACCCAAAATAATAATAATAAAAAAAAACACATTAAAGATTTCCCATGCTCAATATAGGAATGATAAAAAATTAAGATTTCTGATGTCACAAGACAAGAATGAGGACTTCTAACCAATCACGTCCAATATGCAAATGACCCCACGGATGATGTGACTGTTTACTGGTTATTTCCTGATTTCTTTTGACATTTCTTGGGTTATATTTATTTAAAAATAAATAAAAGATGCAAGATATTGTACAGTATATTTATAAATCCTGGTATTTATAGGAAGGTGACTTTTTTATTAAGATTTTATTAAAAGGTTTTGAATTTCTCGCTTAATAACACTTAACACAATCATCTGTTATTGTATTCACTTTTTCGTCCTTCAGAAGTCATCTAAAGAAGATCGCCAAGGAACCTGCGACACGTCATGTACTTTATGCACGACAGCAAGCAAAATTGCTTCACCGCCATTTAAAGAGCCTTCGACATCTTTCTCAATTTTGCAGTAGAATAGAAGTATTTGACCTTTTGCTGCTCTTTTGTAATTAATTTTTGCTAACTCGCTGCTTAACTACGCAAAAAAAAAAAATCTTCCCCAACCTGACACAAGCGCATTAAACCCGACCGTCATGACACTTCCTCTTTTATCACATGTTAATGTTCTTCTATAAACATTCGTTCTCTCACCAGTTTATTTTTGGACAAGGAATAAAAAGAAAAGTCAAAACTGGCTGTTACAAAGCACCAAAAATATCAATGATTATAAGTTTCTTACAAAACATCATATTTTTTACGTCATTCATATTTTAATATCTGTTTTAAATTCTTGTTAGTTTATATAAAGTATCTGCTGTAAAAGTCTCTGTGAATAAATATACACAGTAATGAATCAGAAACTGCTAGCCAATCAGAAATGAGTAATTGCTGAGTATGTCATATGTCATAAAACCCACACACACTAATAACACTAGCTAGCAAACATTAAAAAATTTTATAGTAATAAACCTGATGCTCACAAACTGTAATTTCTATAATGACTGGTTTATAATGTGGTTATGACAGCTTTATGATGCATGCTGGACAAAAAGAGTTTCCCAACGAACTTTACCTCGAAAGTAAAGAATTGTAACTGCTCCTTCCTTCCCTGTGAAGCTGTTGTGATTATTATGAAGGATCTGAAGAGCTTCAGCATCGGCTGTGCTTTGCCGTGTATCAGTCGTAGGTTCTGGGACGCGAGCAATGAGCTCAGCTGCTTCCTCAATATATTTCACATTGAGCATCGCTGCTATTCTGCTGTTCATATAAGAGTAAAAATCCCATAAAGCACTGAAGCACATGGATCACACACAGATCACAAAACGTTCTCTCTCTCTCTCTCTCTCTCTCTCTCTCTCTCTCTCTCTCTCTCTCTCTCTCTGTGTCTATTATGTGATGTATTTTGGGAAAGTGGACTCCATTTATTTCTCCTAGCAGTTTTGTAGTCTGGTAGAAAACATGATCTTCTCATCATTAATACAGATCTGAGCTTGTGCAATGACAAATTATATATAATTAATAATAAGTGTTTTATTAGTGTAAATAAACTCGCTTTGAAACGAACAGGAAATGAACTGTGCTGCGTTTATTGATGTGGGAAGTTACTGAAGTCATCGAAAGTTTTTCTTTATTGTAAATAATTAATTGACAATTCCATGTCTGTACATCTTTGATTTATTATTCGTCTTCCGGAAAAGAAATGAAAAGTGCATTCTTTGCTCCAGAATGTTTAATTACGGAGTGCCTGTGAAAAGTGTGTCTCTCTCAATTATATATAAAGATTCACTTTGATGAAACAAATCTATAAATGTCCAGATCTTTCCACTTTATTTTCATTTTTAAAAAAATCCTCCCTGAGCATGAAGATCAGTTTTACACTCTCAGCATCCTGACACTTCGTTTCTCCAGACATTCAGCTGAAACGCTTTGCTGTGCCTCTTTCTAAAACTTGCCATAGTTTTTCTTCATTAGCTGGAAATTTATTTGTGATTCAGTTCATCCCAGAGCAGTTCAGTAGGATTCAGGTGCGGTGACTGGGCGGGTCGTTCCATAATAAACACTCCAGAAGACTGTTTGCTCTCCAAATAACAGAACTCGGACGTATTCGTCGCTTCGCCTCATCGTCTTGTTGTACGGTGAAGTCGGTTCCAGATGGAATCACATGGTGTTGAAGTATGGAATGGGAGCCATGTTGGTTCAGGATTCCGTTCACTTTCTGGAACCTTCACCGCTCCAAAACAACCCCAAAACATTAAACTTCCACCTCCATGTGTGAGTGTGGTGGTGAGGGAGTCTGATCACATCTTCTTTCCTCTTCTCCGTCTCTCACACAAGTTCTTCTGTTGGAGACATTTAGACTCCACAAAAGAACATCCACGTGTCTCAATCTATTGTATTTACTGTACTGTGTCTTCTGTGCTTCTGTGCTACTGTGCTTCATATTTGCACATTTATTTTGCTGCTGCAACCTGGAATGTTCTCCACTGTGGGACGAATAAAGATTGATCTTATTTTATCGTATCTTATCTTTTGAGTTTGCTATTTAAATGGCGTCAAATTCTGCCCCCTTGTGGATGCATAAAAAATTGCTCATTTTCAAATGAAAGTTTTATTTCATTTACAGTTTGTAAAACCGTTTTCGTTTTACTAAACGTGTACGCATTACACGTGGATTTAAATGAGTATTTCAATTTCACGTGTACTTAATTTTTTTTTTATATATACAAAGTAAAAAGGTCCCCCCCCCCCCCCAGGTTTATAATAGACTAAATATAATCTAATAAACTGTCTCCCTCTAGCGGCGGCTCCGCACATCGCGTGGCGGCCATATTAGCGCCGGGGCTCCTCCATCTCATCCACTCAGACTGCGAGCAGCGCCATGCAGCCAGCTTCAGCTCCTGCTCCATCTCCCGGGCTGTGACCGGCACAGGGCGAGAGAAAAAAACGATTTAAATTATTTAATCTGGTACTAATAAAATAAAGACGATGTCCACCATGGAGGCTGTTAAATCGTTTAACGGCGAGGTTTGTTCGCTTCAACACTATTATTATTATTATGATGAGTCTGGAGCTCATGCTAAGCGCCTGTAGGCCCCTGACGTACAACAGCAGCGTTTCGGCTTGGAGCCGGTTCGCTACATAAATAGACTTTATTCTATTAAAATGTGCATTTCAGCTCGATTAGTTCTGTATAATTTATAACGTTGGTGCTAATAAACATCACGCAGTCCCGCTAATATGAGCAGGCGCTAATACAAAAGCCGCTAGCATGCTAGCCGTGTTGCTCGGTTGCTAGCTGGTGTGTCATAATGCACATAATGTTGATTATTTAGTGTTATTTTTTATTTTGTATTATTTTATCTAGTTAGGTTATTTTTTTTTTTAAGTTGCATGATTAGCATACCTAGCGTTTGTTGTCTTGAGTAATTGCTAACTCACAACATCAATCTGTTCTGTATATAAATAGACTTTTATTTTATAATTAGTTATTTTGGAGGTCAGTCTCTGAAATAAAAGTCCTTTGTTTTTTTTTTTTTCTCTCGACACAACAGGACACGTTGCTCCTGTGGTTAATATACATCTTTTGGAAATTGGGAAATAAATCCACATGATTGTAGTGTTTTTATTGGTGGGGGTTTGAAAGATGTGATGAGGATGCAAACCGGAAATGGGTCCTAACGTGGAGACAGAGGAAACATCTGGATTTTTTTTTTACTTGCATTATTTAAAATATTTACTTAATAATATGATCATTAAACGTGGACGAATCACACGGTAGTCCTGGTGTCTGTTTTTCTTCTCGAGCTCAGTTGCGTAGATATTAAATTAATGTAAAATTGTGTACTTTATTGTAGCAGTTGTTATAACGTGTCGTATGAGGGGTCACTGGGATTCGTGCGAAATGCAGAATTTCCGTTATGAAATCACAAACACACGATACTGTAACGATAAAACCATCAATAGAGCTCTGTATCTGCTCCTGTGCTTGTAACGTGAGCATTGTGAAGAGCTGATGATGATCAATAACACGTGTTTTTGTTTTTTCTTCTTCTCAGCTGTATTCCCTAAACGAATACAAGCCTCCGATCTCCAAAGCCAAGATGACCCAGATCACCAAGTCGGCCATTAAAGCGATAAAGGTAAGTATCTGGATACATGCGTGTGGGAAGAGAGAGAGAAGGTTTGATCAGTTCAGGGTTTCCTCCCAGCATCCTCCTGGTAGCACAGTGACGCATAAATTAATACTTAATCAACCTTTTTTTTTTAAATTCCAGATCTCTGACATCACTCATTTCTTTATTACACCAGTTGAGTTTGAAATAATTTATTTATTTGCTTTTAATTATAAAGTCCAAAAAAATGGACACTGTGAAAAACATGCGGCGTCTCAAATCACAGCTTTACTGTGTATTTATTTTGGGTCGTTATTAAATATTAACACGTCACAGTAATTGTGGAACCAGAAGTCTTTTCCTTCAGGGACGACTTTTCCCTCTAAAACATGTCTGTTGTAGGAAACCCCTTAAATACTCGATTCTGATTGGTCAGCAGATTTTGGCTGTTAAAGCTCAGATCCAGTGTTCAGAAAGTTACAAGGGTGAAACCTACAAAAATCTCGGATTATCCATAATTGCTTGGATTATGACGTTTTGCAAAAAAACGTGTGCGAAAAAACGTCAAATTCATACACGAATGTAAAGTCCAAGCGTTCCAGATGTTTTATATGTTAAACGAAACGTCAGGCGGCTCGACAAATTGTTTCACGGGTTTACGTTTTACAGTCTCCTAAAAGCACGTGTATTTTTATTTATTTTTATGTAATATAAATAATAATATAAAAAATTTAATAAAAAAATAATCCAAATAAATAATTAAAAACCTAATTAGATCCGTATTTATTTATTTATATAAAAAAAATTAGGTTTTTATACATTTATAAAATCTTGGGTTTATTTATTAAATTTTTTTACACATAAAAAAAAATAAATAAAAGGAAGAAGTTATCACATGTACAATAATTAGTTCTGGTTAAAGTGTAGTTTGGTTAAAGGATGTTTGACTCTCAGTGTATCTCTCAGGGTTCACTTTTTTATTGACTCGTGCAGGACAGGAATGATCAAGTGTCCACATACTAATGAATTCATCACCAATGATGCCAAGTGACTCAGTGACCTACAAACCTGTGCTTCTTATTCAATCCTTATGATTTCCTGTTGGACTCTTCTGCCAGGCCTCTGTATCACCATTAGCAAAAACGTCATGAATGTAAATAGAAACGGTTAAAAAACACGGGTTTGTACGCAAAATAAATGAGAGGAATGACACGCTTTGAGATGTTTTGTTGGAGGAAAATAATGAAAAGGTTCATCACACCATCGTGTCCGAGTCGAGGCGTAAGCGTGCGGCGTTAAGACGATCGCAAATCCGCCATAAATAACCCCAAAAAACTTGTTTATAAGTAAACACGAGGCATGTTGTGTGTTTGTTGGCAGTCTGAAAGATGAAAGTATTTAATTAACACCCGAGTCTGAGTCACGTTCAGATAATTTCTCATCATTTTTCACATTTTAATCCCCGAAATCTTTTTTTTTAATGTGCACATGTTCAAGTTGTCACTGTGTGAAGTTTGTTTTCTGATTGTTTGCAGTTGTTTAATGTTTGTTTAAATGTGAATAACACCTCTTTCCCCTTCCCTCAGCAGCTCTCCAGCACCCCAAAGCACTGGAGGATGGGGGGAGTGAGAGAGAAAGAGAGAGGGGGGAAAAGAGAGAGAGAGAGGGAGAGAGAGTTTCAGAGTGATATGTGAACCCCTAACCAGCTTAGGTAGGAGATGGGCTGTTTTAATAGGACCATGGAACATCATGGATTCATAAGTGCTCTGACTTGTACACACACACACACACACACACATAGGTTTATATCTACTGCTTTGGAGTTGTGTAGGTCCAGTCTGCAGTCCTGATCAGAGGAGATGTTTGGTGGTGTTGATTCAGGTGTTTGCTGTAAGTTGTGTGCATTTTAACGAGGTCTGATTGTTTCCTAAACACATTTGTTTTGATTTCTTGAGTACTTCTGCGATACTGTGATAGACTGCGCTTGTACTCTACTTGTGCATTTCTGGTAGAATCTCATGTAAGGCTGAGAAACAGAACCTGGAAGTGACCATCAGCTTTGGATTTCTGGTTTCTGAGCAGACAGATCAGATGATGGTTACCCATGTGGAGAGAAATGAAATCTGCTGATGAGACTTGGATATAATTGAAATGTATGTAGCAAGGACGGAGTGTTATATTCGATATCTGATCCCCTGCTGATGTTTTGCTGAAGGCTGCATAAACATGATTACATTAGAAACCTTCTTAGAAAGTAAATCAATTGTCTGATGAATGGTGGGTTTTTTTTGGGCGAGGTGGCCATGGAGAAGTGATCAAACCTGCGCACACGTGTTTATAGAAATAGAAGCATTTTGTGTATTCGTGTATCTGCTCTAAGTTTCCTTCTTTATTATCCAGAACAGCTCTTCTTTGCTTCCCAGCTCATTTTTGCATCTCGAATCTACAGGAAAATATCGTTCGTATGCCCAAAGCGCTCGTTGTGATTGTTTGGTTTATTTTCTGTATTTGGGTTCGTTCCGAGTGAAATCACATAATCGCTGAAACTGAAACTGCGCTAGAGTTTGACTGAAAGCTGCTCAGATCTCTGTTTCAGATGCTGTTATTTTAGTGTGATGGTTGTGGTTGTTGCCTAAACATGATGTACGCAAAAGTTTTTGCTTTTAAGTCTTAATGCAAGAAAACTAAAGGCTAATATTTGAGCCCGGGAAGCACATTTGAACATTCCCAATAGGCGTGCTGAAAAATATGGTTTCTTCAACTATGTGTTATAAACTAGAGGTCTACTACTTTTTTTTTAGAGGTCGTCTTCTTCTTCTTCTTTCGGCTTCTTCCATTAGGTGTCACCACAGCAGAACTACCTGCATGTCTTCCTTCACTTCTTTTTTTTCCTCCTTCCTGGTGCATGTCTGCACATGTCCAAACCATCTCAATTACACCTCCCTCACCTCGTCTCCAAAACGTCCTACATGCGCTGTCCCTCTAATAAACTCATTTCTAATCGTGTCCATCGTCGTCACTCCCAACGAACATCTCAACATCTTCAGCTCTGCTACCTCCAGCTCCACCGCCTGTCTTTTACTTAATGCCACTGTCTCTAATCCATACAACATCTCAGGTCTCACCATAGACCTATAAACTTTCCCTTTCACTCTCACAGATACTCTTCTATCACAAATCACTCCTGCTATCACTCTTCTCCACCCACTCCACCCTGCCTGCACTCTTTTCTTCGCTTCTCCAACACACTCTCCATTACTTTGCTCTGTTGACCCCAGGTACCTGAACTCCTCCACCTTCTCCACCTCTTCTCCCTGCAACCGCACCCCTCCACTACCCCCCTCTCATTCACACACATGTTCTCTGTCTTACTCCTACTGACTTTCATTCTCCTTCTCTCCAGCATGTACCTCGACCTCTCCAGGCTCAAATATTAGCCTTCTCAACCTGCTCCCTACTCTCAACACAAATAACATCATCCACAAACATCATAGTCCATTTAGACTGTTCTTGTCAACCTGTCCGTCACCACTGCAAACAGAAAAGGGCTCAGAGCCGCTCCTTGATGCAGTCCAGCCTCCACCTTGCACTTTCACTGCTATCACACTGTCTTCATATATGTCCTGCACCACCCTCACATGCTTCTCTGACACACCTGATTTCCTCACACAATACCACAACTCCTCTCTCCACCCTGTCGTACGCTTTCTTTAAATCCACAAACGCACAATGCAGCTCCTTCTGACCTTCTCTATACTTCTCCATCAACATTCTCAAAGCAAATAATGCGTCTGTGGTGCTCTTCCTCGAGTTTATCGATTCAGATAGCTAGGTTGGATTGTTACTTGCCGATAACCGATAAATCAACAGATTGTTTGTAAAATTTAAAACAATTCAAGTAAAATAGTAACTTTATTACAATAAAACACAGTACTTAATCGTAAAACATTGCCAAATGATATAAAGTATATTAATAAAGCCTCTAGAGGGCGCTCTCGTACTGTGTAACGCAAACCCATAAAAAATACCAGCTGTGCCAATTAATCTGCAAAACCGATGAATCTGCACTGAATTGTATTTGGTATTTTGGCTGCTCTTTGTGAGCCAGAAAATATAGATTTTTTATGTCCTGCCTGCATTAATCCACTTCCATCTTCTGCAGTGTTTTCCTTCTCTTGCTATCAGTACACCACTCTAATGTGTGCTCTAAAGCCCTGTAGATATCCAGCATATTTACTTTCACATTTACTGCAAAAGGGCACCCAATTCTATTTTTAACAATGCACACACTCTTCCAGTCCATGATTTTACACAATCTAACACTTCTGGAAACGCATACACACATTTAGTTATATAAGATAATAGCTCTTTTCTCTTCTACAGCGTTTTATTGAAAAATCTTTGATTGAAGAAATGCGAAAAGTAGTGAAGTAACAAAGTTGCTTTAATTAACATTTACATCGTAGTTCTGTTACATCGGGTTGATTTTCGAGAAGGTTTTTATTATTTCTGTTGTTTCTTTAGTGCTGTTGCACATCACAGGTTTTTAATGCACCTGTTCTGTTGTTTTCTACGTCCTCATTTCTGTAGCAACCACTTTTTTTTCCTCGTGCAACAGAAACAATAAGGACCGTGTGTTAATTAAGAATCATTGAGTACAAAATTGTTTTTTTTTTTTGTTTTTTTGGCAAAGAAAAAAGGGGTATAATTTATGATCTCATGGTTCTTATGTGGTGCTTTCAGAATTATGGGAGTCTGTGATGTTAGAACTTTTGTAGCATTCAACAGATCTCAGATGTTCCCCAACATACTCCAGTCTCTGTAGAATCAAAATTCTCTGTCTCTGTCTCTCTCTCTCTCTATCTCCAGATAGATAGATAGATAACTTCACACGTATGTACAGTCTGAAACAATCACAGATCTACACAGTTTGTTATACGAACGTCATTTTGTCTGCACAAATCAGAATTGAATTGTTTGTAAATAGTCGTAAGTCTCTGTTATTATTGAACTTCCTATTGGCAGGATGAAATTTGTTTTGTGATCTTTCTGTTTAATAGTAATTGAGCTCTAACTCTCATTACACTCTGAGATGTAGCACAGATTGCATGATTTTTGTGAGTTTACCTGCTTCAGAACATCTAAAACTGACACCTAGAGCAGCGAACAGAAGGGAAGTTATTGTATATACATAAAAACTGGATTTGCAGTCTGGAACATGGGCTTCATGTGTCACACGTGTCTTAAAAAACAAAACAAAAGATACAGAAGCCGGGTGTGGCGTAACCAGAAACAAATACATTTCTGACAGTAGAAAAGATTGTATGAGGACACGTCTCAGGTCTCATGTCTCGTCTCATGACTGATTAAGACACGGTGGTGTGAACATCCTTTTGGAGTTTCATTGTTTTGGGGCATGTGATGTCTTCATATTAAAAGTAAAAAACGTGTGTTTATAAGTAGAATCTGCACTACAGTTTCTGTGTTTAAGACGTTTTAATATCCTGATTTATTCCTGTTTTAATGTCCTACGAATCAGAACTTCTACAGGCGTATTATATCTCAATGTAGGTGCATGTAATGAACACAACAGCATTTAGACTGGAGAAAAGATGAATGCTGATTATTTTATTTATATATAAAATATTTTCTTTACTGTCCAATTTTTTCTGAGCTTAAACACTTTATACGATGAAGTGTTTTACATTTTTATATTTTTTATAATTTATTTTTTTTATAGTTTAGCGAGATCAAAGTCAAGCAGATGTATACATGTAACAAACTGCTCTTATTAGTGTCTTTGATGTTGTAGCAAAGTGTGTGTGTGTTACAGTTAATGCTAATGACTGTTTTTGTTTGTAGTTGATGTTGAAATATGATTGGTTTTAGGCAGCGTAGTTGTTATTAGCTATAATATAAAATTGCACTACATACTAATTGTCAATCCAACAACTACAGTGTTGATGTTTTGGTTGTTGAAAACATTGCAGCGACGCTCAACCCAAAACATTGAAAAATCCGTTTTCCAGGCGGTTTACATCCTGTACAGAATTCACTTCCTGTCAGTGAACAGGAGAAACTGTAGAGGGTTTATTTTTTTATGATCTTGCAGACATGTTTCCTAACAGTAGAAGGTCATGTGATTTCTGAAGGTATTTTTAATAAATACAGGTTTCAGGTTAAAACGCTGCATTTGTTTATTTACACTAAAATAAATGCTTCCTGTATGCAGAGCAAAACGTTTATCAGATTTCTCAGTGATGTTCTTCCCAGCTGTTGTCAGACGAACGGTCTAAAGTGAATATCGAATGTTTTAACGGTTGCGTGTAATAATCTGGTGGTCGAACTCAATACTCCAGTGAGACCTTCATGAAAATATGATGAACCGTTAGAGGTTTTATATTACAATCAAATAAGTATTAATGAATTAATTTTGTTTGTGTTTATAGTAATGAATCTTTGTAAGATTTGCTGGTAACAGAAGATTAAGCTTTGGATGGTTTATTTTTTGTTGGATTTGCTGTAAAACGCTAAAAATACGTTTTCAATCTGACCTTTTTAATCGATTCAGGATATTTGTTCGTTTATGTTGAGGAGATTCTGTCCCTGATCAAGTTGTCGTTGTGAGAAAGAGTGAATGTAGGATTTATTTCCGTTATCATCAATTTCTGTTATCATCATATCAGATTCACTGATTGGGTCATAGATTTGAGGTCACGGTTAAGTGAAGTGGAACAGTGTTGGCATCCTTCTTGTTTTACAGGGTTTTTTTTGGTTTTTTTTCTTTAGGTCTAAAGACACTTTATAGGCAGGTTTCATTTAAAAAATAAGTTTTCTGTGTGTCCAGTGATTTTCAAACCCCTTCACTAAAGCTGTGATTTGTAAATGTAATTAATTTGATTTCGAGGCCAAAGGAATTCACTTGTTTTACACTTTTTTAAATAAAATCAGTTTTAAACATTAAAATTAAAGCGATTTTAAGTATTTAATAGATTATGTTTGTGTGTGAGATTAAAAGTCAAATGTATAAACTTGGATGTGAGGACACTTAAAACTTTTTTTGTTTGTTTTAAAAACAAACAAGGAAGTATGTAGTAAATATGAATGCACAGGTTCTCCGCATTGTGAATCACAAGCACTTGATGCTTCAGTTCAGAATCCCAGTTTAGGGTTTCATTATTCGAGTTTCGAATCGTTAATAAAAGAGATCTTTTGTTTTTATTTTATTATAGATTTGACTGAGCTCCCGATGCTGTTACATGCTTCATATGTTGTTAAAAATCACATCGTATTCTGGGTTTTGAGCTTCATTCAGCCTAGAAATCTCAATTCTTCTTTTTAGAGAAATCCATTAAAATTAATTTTATTACCCAGTGAACTTTATTATTTAATGATATGATATTAGGTCGGTTTTATTCCTTTGTAATAGGAAGTTGTGTACTTTTTTATTTTTTTTTTTTATGAACTGCTTTTTTCTTTATACCATGTTGCTAAATCAGTCATGACTTATTTAATAATAAAGTGTTAATGATGGCATTTAACTGAAATACAATAAAACAAATAGCTGGAGGTTTTTGTGTTTCAGCATGAATGTGTCTGAGTAAAGCCCTATTTAGATCGCATTAGTCGATCAGTAGGTGCATCATTATGTCCATTAGAGCGTTGAGTTTCTGGGCAGTTTTATAAAAACACGGACTGTTACTGTGGGTAACAATAAAACTACAGTCACAATAAACACGAGCATTTATTTTAATTTTGGTAATCCAAGCTCTAATTTATTAATCTAATTATTATTTTACCAATTTTTATACTGATCTCGTGTAAATACTTCTTGTCCAACATGTTCTGTAGTGACAGATTTTGTCCAAATTATTGTCCAAATTATATTTTAATTTTAAAGAAGGGATTAAACTATGCCTTCTGTATTCAGGGCTATTTATGATGTTATCAGTGTTCTGAATAAATGTTTTCTGTGCAGATAACGGATAATGCTGGGAGGAATAAAAAGCAAAATAATAGGTTAATAAAATAAAAGAGGAATAAAAAAAGAAAGTTACCCTTTGTGTCAGTGTATAAAGTAATTCTGCTGAATTTTTTTTTCTTTCTAGTTCTACAAACATGTGGTCCAAAGTGTGGAGAAGTTTATTCAGAAGGTCAGTGATATTACAAAGCCAAAATGTTTTGCCATCAAAACTTTATGAAGCTTAACTCTTATCTGTTGTGCCTTTTCGTTTTTGTTTTGTTTTGTTTATATATAATGAAATATTTCACAGTGCAAGCCCGAGTACAAGGTCCCCGGTCTGTATGTCATCGACTCAATCGTGCGTCAGTCGCGACACCAGTTCGGTCAGGAGAAGGATGTGTTCGCGCCACGCTTCAGCAAGAACATCATCACCACCTTCCAGAACCTCTACAGATGCCCGTCTGATGATAAGGTACGCTCTTTTTGTGGTAATTAGCGATCGCCTGAAGAAGTAATGATAAATTACTCAAAATGTGGAAATATTTCAATCTCTCACACGTCCGTTACATTTCATTTCCGTACGCTATTCTGTGCTCAGCATTAGAGGTCGACTAATAGTGAAAGTCGACCTCTAATTCCACTAATTTTGGAATTTTCTGCTATCTAGGTTGGATCGTACACTTGATGTAAAATATTATTACATTCTATTACAAATATAAAAAGTACTGAATCATTAAAGCATCCTAAATAAAATAAATGAGTATATTAATAATTAGAGGCACGTGGCTTCAGTGATTTACCACTAGAGGCCGCTCTCGTACTGTATAATGCAACCCGGAAAAACTATCCGTATGGCGTGGTTGATAAAACCGATGAATCGTTCCTTTACTCGGCATTAGATTTCTGGGATCACCGGAGTAGAAAAATTCGAGTGTAGTGAAATGACCGCATTAATTGACTTTTTTTCAGAGCAAAATCGTCCGAGTCCTCAACCTGTGGCAGAAGAACAGTGTGTTCAAAAGTGACATCATTCAGCCATTACTGGACATGGCAGCGGGAATCCCACCCCCGAGCGTCACGCCCGTTTCTGCCAGCACCGTCGCTCCTGTTAACAACGCCACTCCTGGTTAGTCTCTCTTACTCAAACAACTGTAAGCAAAGATGCCTTCAGAGATAATGCAGTAATGAAATAAGCATTTGTGTTTGTTATTAAAAAAAAAAAAAAAAAAATCCTTGTTTCTTCACCTGTGATTAATCAGTTTATCCTTTATCTAACAGGCACTCCTGCTACTCCAGCTACTCCAGCCAACATCATGCCCAGTTTACCAGACTGGGCCTCTCAGATCTCCAACTCGGACACTGTGGCAGCTGTAGCGCAGATCCTACAGAGCCCTCAAGGGCAGCAGGTCAGCCGCCAACTTCTTTACCGGTTTACCCACACAGCCTGTGGCCTGGAGTGTAATTATGACATTTAAGATCAGCCTCTTTGGCACAAAATCTTTGATTTGAGTAACACAGGCTTGATTGCTCAGTGGAGATGAAAAGAGCTGCTCTGGTTTCACTCTGCAATTAAGTGGAGTGAGATCTAATGAGCTGTTCAGTCGTTTCCAAAACCCTTTGGCTGCGAGTGATTAAATCCCATCTGCTTTTTCAGTGTTTGTTTTGAAATAGTAGAAAGTTTAAAAAAAAAATAATAATTTTTTTTTTTTTGAGAGAATAAATGTTTGAAGTGAAATGTTTTTAAATAAAAAGCGATTTATCTAGAATTGTATTTATTACTATATTCATGAGCTTTCTATGCTCCCGTTCCGTAAAAATATCGGAAATTAGTCAACTATAAAGTTTTTCTCTCATGATATCCGATTATAATGAGTGTTTTTGATCTTTGACATTTTTTTTTCGTAACAAAAGCATGGGTTTAAATTAAGATGAATAAATTGATGATTAGATAAAGATTTATCGGATTTGTTTACTGTCAAATCTAGTATTGGACTGAATTGCTTTTTCACAGTTTTTCATTTTATTTTAATTTTTACATTTCAATATTTGAAGCATCACAGTATAAAATCTGTACGGTGGCCATAAGCAACCACTAGATGGCGCTAGATTACAGTGTAATGATTAAGGTCAGTTATATTCATCTATGGTCTCCCAAAGATAAATGTGTTCAAGAAGCTTAAATAAAATGACCTGCTGAAGCAGCTGAGTGTTTAATGATGATCTTTCTGCTCGGAGTTCAGCTACAGCAGTTGGTGCAGAGTTTGCAGTTGCAGCAGCAGAAGCCTCAGCCGTCTCTCCTGCAGGCCCTGGATGCCGGTCTGGTGGTCCAGCTGCAGGCTTTGACCGCTCAGCTCACAGCAGCCGCAGCAGCAAACACACTCAACCCTCTCGAGCAAAGAGTTTCCTCCTTCAACAAGGTGAAGAGAACAAAAACAATTACATCATGAATAAGAATTTAAAAGCCTTTAGTTTTACATTGTCATATTTATTTATTTATTTATTTATTTATTGCAGAAACTCTTGGGACAGTTTGATTTCGGTGGTGAATCCGAACCCAGCGATGACTCGAAAATGGACTCTGCAGGATCTCAGTTGTACGAACTGCTTTACATGTGCATCCATCATGGAGTTTAATTCTTCCTTGCAGGATATCTCAAGCACTTTGATAGAACTTACCCCATCTTTCTTTTTGTTCCAGACCCCTGGTTTCAGAGTCCATAAACAACTCCCTCTTCCACCAGCTGGCTGAGCAGCTCCAGCAGCAGAACCTTGAACAGTTTCAGAAACAAATTCTTGAGCACCAACAGCATCAGCAGAAGGTAAATATCGGAGGCTGAGATGAAGCTGCACAGTTATGAATTTGTTTTTTTTTTTTGTTTTTTTAAAGAACTAACAAATTCCCCCCCCCCCCCCCCCCCCCCCCCTTTTTTTTTTTTTTTTTCCAGTCGAAGGCCATGGAGAGTCAGGAGTGCATCTTCGTCCCTGAGAACTCTGCTTCTTCAGCACAAAGCAACATCCAACCACAGCTCCAAGAACAGGAACCTAAACTGGATGATTCTTTTGACAATCAACAACAGGCAAGAATCAATAAAAATATATATGAAGAGATTATTTTTTAAAGCAGTTCCAGTTTTCTCAGATGGAAAAGAAATAGTGTTCAGCTAATCAGGAGTGTGTTCGGTGCAGGACATGGATCTGGACGAGGGACAGGACACCGTAGATGAGGATATGTTCGAGTCGGAGGAAAAGAAAACCAGCGGTACTCGTTCCAGAACACGTTCTCGCTCTCGTTCCAGGTTAGACATCCGAGACTTGTAGTCGTGAGGCGTACCGTCACTGTCAAGCCGCGCTCATTAGTTCTTTCTATCGCAGATCTCCGAAGAGGAGGAGGTCGAGGTCACGCTCTGGGTCACGGAAGCGCAAACACCGGAAACGTTCACGCTCGCGGTCCAGAGACCGAAAGAGGAAATCTTCTCGTTCTTACTCTAGTGAGCGTCGAGCACGGGAGAGAGAGAAGGAACGGCAAAAGAAAGGGCTTCCTCCCATCCGCTCCAGATTTCTAAGCGGTATAAATAAAGATTATAATATTCCAGATGATTTATTAATTGTCTCCATACCTGTGTTAATCTGTTGTTGTATTTTTTCTCTTTTCAGTGTGTAGTACCACGTTGTGGGTGGGCCAAGTGGACAAGAAGGCCACGCAACAAGACCTCACCAACCTTTTTGAAGAGTTTGGCCAGATAGAATCCATCAATGTAAGTTGGATTTGGTTTGGTTTTCTGGATGCTCCTAAACATCTTGTAAACCCTGATACAAAAGTGATTGTGTGTGTGTGTGTGTGTTAGATGATTCCACCAAGAGGATGTGCTTACATCTGCATGGTGCATCGACAAGATGCTTATCGCGCACGGCAGAAATTGAGCACCGGCTCGTATAAAATCGGATCCAAAGTTATCAAGGTTTGTAATCTGTTCCTGATCAACTCCACAGTGATCTTTTATTCTCAACTCTGATTGGTCAGAAGATTTTGGGTATTTAGTATTAATAGTGTCTTATATACTCTTCCTGGTGTGTGTGTGTGTATGTGTGTGTGCGCGTGTGTGTGTAGATTGCCTGGGCCCTTAATAAAGGTGTGAAACAGGAGTACAAACAGTTTTGGGATGTAGATCTTGGTGTGACCTACATCCCCTGGGAGAAGGTCAAACTAGACGACCTAGACGGCTTTGCAGAAGGAGGCATGATCGACCAGGAAACGGTCAACAGTGGTAAGAAAATAGAATAACCTCATAAATTCAGCTAACCTGAGATGTTGAGATGTTTCCTCCATACTTTCGCTCTGTTCACTTTGGCAGAATGGGAAGCTCAGAAGAACACAGAAGCACCTAAGGAACCCCAGGTTCAGCCGGTGACTCCTGAGAGTAATGCAGTGAGCGCCCCACAAAACGAAACCTACACACAGCCGGTCACCATGATGCCCGTGCAGGTACATGATGGTGCTGGTGCTTTTTTGGATTTCTTTGCGCTGTTTTTGGACAGATGTTGTTCTGTTGTTGTATTTTTTAGACCGTCTGCAGGTTAGAAATGATTGTAACTTTTTTTTTTTCTCTTTTTAAGATTCCGGTGGCACAGACGGTCCCCACTGTCAGCTTGGTCCCACCCGCTTTTCCCGTCACCATGACGATGCCTCCACCAGGCTTTGGTCCTCCTCCCTCTTTTCTTAGAGCTGGATTTAACGCTTCACAACCTCCTCCAGGTACAGCCGGGTTTACAGTTCAGAGATTCCGACTCCGACCTTTCAGAGATTGTAACGTGACTCATGTTATAGTGGGAATTTAAAGTCATTATTTCAGGAAGTCTGCATATTCGAGTCTGGAAAATAATGAAATGAAAAAACATGTAGGAACCGTGTCCATTATTAAGTTGATTAATCCCCATGTTTATGTTTGTTAGGTTACATGGCCGCTTCTGGTGTTGCTCCATCTGCTGTAAACGCTGGTCTCGCCTCAGCCCAGACACGTAGGTTCATTCTAGTATGAAACCTCTAAAGCAAGCCTGTTAGAATGTAGTTCCTAATGGCCTCCAGTTTGTTTCCTGACAGCTCTGGTACAACCTACTCAAGATGGCAACAAGGACTCAACATTCGGAGCGATGCTGCCTCTGACGAGCACTATTCCAGCGAGCTTCATGCCCTCGGGAATGCCTGGAGCGGTGTTCAACGCGGTGGGAGCGCAAGCTCAGCAGGCCGGCAATGACAAGACGACTGCATCTGCAGAGAGCGTAGATACACCTAATGAATTAACACTACATGGTGAGCCTTTAGTTTTGTCATATTTATTATGACAAAAGCTACAAAACGTGAAACATCTTTCGGAGGTTCTTAAGTTGGATTTACTCAGTAAATTTTCCGTTCGTCTGTTAACAGGAATGCAGAACGCAGTGCGCAGCGGTATGGGTTTACTGGGAATGCACCCATCTGCATCTCTCTCTCACCCTCTCACTGGCCAGCGCATGCCTGGACTGCTGCCTCTCGACTTGCGACCGAACCTCCTTCAAGGAGCCGGGGCTCGTTTCCCCATGCTCATGCAGCAAGGCCTGGCTCAGCAAGCAACAAGCCTCCTGGATGCTTCTCTTCAAGCCCGCTCCCGAACCCCTTTTCCTCAGATGGAGCACTTTAATCGTGCAGAAGGTCCCTTTGTGAGGCCCTCAAATCCCACAGCTCCTGCACCAGACAACATGGACAAACCTAACAATAATAACAATAATCCACCGCCTACTTCAGACAGCGGAGGCCAACAAGAGGGCGATCAGGATTATCGCTTCCCACCTCCAGAGAAACCGAGCACTGGCCTGCTGAGAACCCCCCCTCCCGAACTGAGGACTGAACCCACGCCTGTGAGAGCACCGCTGCTGGAGAGACCGCTAAGAGCAGGCATGCATATGGAGGGTCGGGAGGGTCCCGGGAGACGGGAGTCCATGCCAGGAGCTTTCAGAGGCGAAACGCGCTGGGGCGCACCACGTGGGGACTTGGATGAGCGAGAAATGAGAGGAATGGCAACAGGACCACCGAAGACCTTTCAGGAGGATCGGGGGAATTTCCAGAACCGTTTCGAGATACGAGGCGGAGGAGCCATAGGTGGAGTAGCGCCAGTCTGGAATCGTGGGGGTGGAGGAGGTAGTGGTGGCAGCAGCAGCAGCAGCAGCAACGGAGGAGGTGGAGGAGGTGGAGGTGGCCCCTTCAGTGCGAACATGCACCAGGACTTTGATGATCGTCGTCGGCCCTGGGAAAGGCAGAAGGATCGTGACGACAGGGATTTCCGCAGGGAGGTGAACGATAACCGGCACAGGGAGCGAGAGAGAGATCGAGGCCGAGAACGGAATCGGGAGCGAGATAGAGACAGAGAACGTGATAACGATAAGGAAAGAGAAAGGGAGCGTGGTGGCTGGGCGCCTCTCAATCCTCAACCACTCCTCCCTCTACCCAGACCATCCCAACCACTGCTCCCACTCCCAACACCTCTAATAAACCTGCCTCCTTCTCAACCCGAGTCACATCCCAAAGCCCTTCTCCAGCACGAACCGCAATCCGCCGGGAGACAAACTGAACCACAGACGGACGTAAACTCGCCCCTGCAGCCGGAGCCTGATAAAGAGAGCTCAGGGGGACAAGAGACGAAGGAAGCCTTTAGTGACCGTGTTCACGACCTGGACTCTAAACCCCAAACTGACCCAGAATCCACGGCCGAGCCCCCGAACGAAACGCAAGTCACGGAAGAGTCCGCTTCGCCGCTCGTGGCCGCAGGCGGCGGACAGACCGCGCCCAAGGGAGAAGCCGAGACTGGGACTGAGCCTGAACTAGTGAAAACGGACACTGAGGAAACATAATCGTCACTCAGTAGGTAAAAAGATTTTGTATAGTTGTCATCTCTGTACTTATTTCAAACGGCTTCCACAGGACCTGCTCAGTTCTGTTGCCCTCCCAAAAAAAAAAAAAGAAAAAGAAAAAAAAATGACCTTTTATTGCCAGTTATGAACATCATAGATGGCTTACAATAGAGGACTTCACTGGTAGGTGATTATTTTAATGTTTTATTTTTAATTGCGTTGTTTTTTTTTTTGTTTTTTTTCAGTTTCTTTCTTTCTTTTTTTTTTAAATGCAATCCCACTGTTTTAAAGCTAGGTTTTAAAATCCTTGGAATTTGCTTGCCATAATGCCAAAATGTTGTGTAGCTTAAATGTAATTAAGGACGGGTTTGGGGAGCTGCGACCTTCCTATGGAAGAGTTTAAAGGACGGCGGCTTTTTTTTTTTTTTTCGCCTCCCCATTAAAGGATCGAATGCAGAACGCATAAGTCGGGGGGAGGGGGAGGGGAAGAGAAAAAAAAAAAAAGGAGAGAAAAAAAAAATCAGTCAAGGCCTGTTCTTGTGTTTTTGTTTTCAAACTAGCGGCTGCGGAGTTTAAAAAAGTTAAAATGAATGAATTACTGAATGCCTTCATGGTGTCCTAATGCTTGTGAAACAAAAATATTGCGTACAACCAATACAGTGAGAACAGTAATGCCGTTTTAGTTGCTTTGAAAAAGAATTACAAAAGATTAAAAGTATGATGTACCTCTGCCCATCTTTTAAATGTCTGATTTTTCTTCATCACACTGCAGCGAATGCCAGAGTTAAAAAAACAAAACAAAAAAAGGGTCACGGAAGGCAAATGGATGTTTAAGAGCACTCTGTTTAGTTTCAAATAAACATGCTTTGTTGGTTAAAAATGCTTTAGGACTGTATTTTTCTGTCACAGAATTAATGAACCATGTGAACACGAAGCGTCGAGCTGAATATGTGTAGGTAGACCCCTGTAGTGTGACGGGCGTCTGATAAAGTTGTCTTAATAAATGTCATGAGGCTGTAAGCTGATAGCTGGTGCATCCACACACACACACACACACACACACACACACACACACACACTTAATGAGCACATGTGCACACAAGCTCCTCTACCATAAAACACAATCTTCTCCCCACAGTCGCTTTGTTGTTGTTGTTGTTTTTCTTTCCCCCTGAAGGTTCCAGTCAATGTCCTGCAAAGTGTTTTCTAAACCACAAAGCTGTCTGGAGTTGTGCATCAAGCAGGGCATCATTCTACACTTACATCTCATCTGCAACTAACAAGCTTCAGCCTTTTAAACTGTTAATCTGTCTCTCTTTTTTTTTTTTTTTGTACATTTACACACAAGAAAAATGGACTCCTGCTGGAGAAGCGAAAAAGCTTTTGGTCTAATAGATCGAGGTTTAATCGTTTCTCTCAGTCTTTGGTTTCCGCTTGTTAATTTGGAAATTAGGAATTCATGTAATGGACAGAAGACGTGAACACGATCTGATAAGAGTATAATCAAAGGAGTTCAGTCCCTCAAGTCTGCTCCTCTTTTTGATTGTATTGTTTTTTTTTTTTATTTCACGAATTTGCATTCTGCTGAAATGAGGCTGCAGAATGATGAAATAGAAATGAGGACGATTGATTCGTCCCTTGAAATCTCCCCCAGCTTTCATCACATGGTGCAGAAATTTAAATCCACGGCTTTCATCTTGTTCATTTCGCACATCAAACACGTAGTTAAGCTCAAACCGGAATTTCGGCGTGAATAAAAACATTGGTAGTTGCACATGACTCGTAGACGTTAGTGTTAAATAATAAACGCTTAATCGGCTAAAAATGAAGCATTTAACAGAAGGACATTGATTCTGCGAATCACAGTGCTGCATCCAGCAAAAGACTTCCAATCTCATGTTAATCTTGAGTTCCTTTTTATAGTCGTTTTGCATCTTATATATCGCTCTACTTTGATCAGATTTATAAAAGAAAGATGCAGCTTTATGCTTCATTCCGGGGAGGGGGGGCGTGGCTTTGGGCGGAGCTAAAGAGTCACGAGCTGAAGTTTTTGAGTAGCGAACTGTGGCATCGCTATAAATTAATCAATAAGTAAACTAGGGCTAAAAATCCGATCCCGGCGGCACATTATTTGATCCAGGATCAGATCCCAAAAAACAAACTGCATCCACTTTTTCTTTGGGGGGGAGCTTAAAAAAGTTTTCCCTCTCACATCCCATAATATGCACCTCTTTGGAAACCATTTTTTCGAGCAAGTCCTGTGCCGACTACCGTAACGGAATGAAGCACGGTGGTGGGTGTGCTCCTGCTCTGATTGCTGTGTGTATGCTTTTCTGGGAAAATGTCCTTATGAGGAAGTCTTGAAGCACATACACGAAAATAACTTGCAGAAACTTGGACGATCCTGAAAGAAGTGCGTTTGGCTCGGAAATATTTCGTCACATGACCAAAATGTTTGTCCATGTGTAGCACGAGGATCCAAATGTTTAACAGTGTCAATAAGTTGAGCATGAAATAGCATCAGACCTTCACTTCCTTTACTAACAGATCCAACGGAGGACTCGAACCCAAAGCCAAACTGATTTGTGTAGAAAACTGGAGCCAACAAAACCATTTCTTTTATATAAAGCAGTTCTGCTTCTCAACGTGTGGAACAGTTTTCCCTCTTTCCCAAAAATGTGATTGTTGAGCAAATTGAAGAGAAAAAAAGTAACCCGAAAAATCGTCAGTGACCAAAAAATTTCATAAAATTTCAAAAATACCGATTGAGAATTTGTGTGACGGTTTCAGAAGCTGAGCTGCAGGTCTGAACGTTCTGGATTTATTTCTTCCACGTTCGTCCGCAGCATTTACACACTTCCTGTCTCACGCGGTGTCGCGAAGCTTCTTCAGACCCCACATGTACAGAATGAAAACTCCACCGAGACAAAAAAAAGCCGTGAGAACATGCTTGTTAGACGTGTTGGGAGATGATAAATGCCTGCGTGAGGTGGTCTGGTGGTGGTCATTGACACGTTCCAGCCACCGCAGCATTTTTATAATTTCTGCCTGCTTCTTGATTTGTCTTGACAACCATTTTTTTTTTACCTTCTTGAACCATCTAAACACACCTTTCTCCAGGCTCAGGCACCGAGGTTTCATTAATCTCACGGTTCCTGAGAAAAAGAACCTGAGTTCATGTTGGGCTGCTTCTGGAGAAACCTTGCGTTCAGGCGTGTTGGGGATTTTTGCTTACCCAATGTTGTGAAACTGATCTATAACAACCCACGTCTGTAATAACGAGTCCTGCTTGATGGACAGACAGAGTGAACGTTTGTGAAGCTGGACACCAATCTGCAGCTCGTCAGGTCTTTATGTCCAGGATGAGATGAAATATGGCGCATTTTTCCTCCTTGTACAGATCCATAAACAAATCTATAACCAAAAATATAAATGTCGAAGTAAAAACAGAAATTGATTTTGCCCCTAGAGTTTTTTTTGCGATGCCTGTGATGTTCCAAGTGCAATAAAATAAAGCGAATCCTTAGTGAATATTCGGTGGGATTTATTTCGAAATCCAGTGTAGAACTTTTGTTTTTGTTGGTGTGATGATCGACTCAGATTCCCAGAATGCACTGCAGCAGTAGAGACATTCGTCAGCTGGAGATCGGTTTATCAGATGATCAGTAGATGCTGTTAAACGTGTACTATTTAGTAGGAAAGTTTCAACTTTTGAAGCTGGGTTTGCCTATGAGAAACCACATCGCTCTTTCTTTAGAAATGAAGTGATGAACCCCTTTGCACCGCAATCAGCATTGAATTTTTGGGAAACCAAAATCAAGACGTTCAGTATTGGATTATAAAGTAAACGTTGGATGCAGCCGGTTTTTCATGTAACCTAAAATCTGATGGCTTTTTAAATTGTCATGTTGAGTTTGTCCACTAGAGGTCGCGCACACGCTGGTCACTGCATCAAACGCACTTCTCTTCTGGTGTCGGTTCTGGTCGTTGGCCCTGTGGATACTGTGCTGTTTTCTCTCCTTCTGTCTGTTCTAACACATACAGGACACTTAAAAGTATTTGCCCTCTCGAACATTTGCACGTTGTATAATTTTACACCCTGGTACTAAAATAGACTCGATGTGGATTTAAAAAAAAAACAGGAAAAAACTAGTGGACGATTGAATATTTTTTGTAAAACTTCTCAAATAGTTATTGGGCTTTCAGGACCAGTGTGGAGTCGGTCTGTGTGTAATTATAATCAATATAATATAAATACACCGGTTTGTGAAGGAACATGGGTTGATTGTGAAGATCAAGCAGCAAAACAGACAAGATTCTGGAAAAGTTTGGGAATAAAAGCTAATCCTAACCTAAAGGAGCTTGTCCCGCACAATGTAGTGTCGTTTAAAGTGTTTAAAGCCGGGATTAGTCAGAGATAAACCATAATAGTAATAAACCATGATGCTACCACCAACATGCTTCACTCTGGGACTTTTTTGTGTGTAGATTAAAAACCAAAAAAATCCTGAGTAAATTTCTGTTACGGATTATGAAGCCGGCGATGGAAGAGGGTTTGTTATAGAGCTCTGATTCCATTACACAACTGTTCTGCCTCTAATTATCTCGATCTTTTTCTGCTGTGACTGTACCATTTTAAATACAGATCCCTTTTAGGACGTCGGCCAACCGTGTGATCAAGTGTTTTATTGCTACCTTTGGCTTTGGCGCGTTCACACCCAAGATTTCTGCATCCAAAGGAAAGAAATTACATGCTTTCTTTCTGTTCTGGAGTCGGACTGAAGCAGGAATCAAACCAGGCCTGGACAGAGAGAAGTGAAAACGTAACCGGTGAAACACGCGTTCTGATTGGTGCATCAGTTCAGCATCAGTTTAGCATCAAGCAGAACATTTAGAGAGAAATAAATGACG
Source organism: Silurus asotus (assembly GCA_024362625.1). NCBI lineage: Eukaryota > Metazoa > Chordata > Actinopteri > Siluriformes > Siluridae > Silurus > Silurus asotus. The sequence goes on from MU570271.1 coordinate 5,278,866, forward strand.
AAGAAACTCGAACTCGGCACAACACACGTGACCAGGTTTAACCATTTTTTAAAGTAGTTGATAAATTTTTGGGCTCATGATTATTTTAATAGAAACCAATCAGTGTTTGAGTCAATAATATTTTTCTATTAATAGATCAGTGTGCTGAGAGTCACATTCGAGTCTTTACACATAAAGTGAGGTGATTAAAATGATCATAGGAACATTAGAGTTATAATAAATTACTACTTTGGATTCTGAGTGTCCACATGGTTTGTGTACCACTGCTCAATGCTGCATATATAACTACCGTATTTTCCGGACTATAAGCCGCTACTTTTTCCCCACGCTTTGAACCCCGCGGCTTAAACAACGAAGCGGCTAATTTATGGATTTGTCCTGGTTTCACAAACCAAAAATCTGAACCCCATAACATTAGACCAATAAAATTACAGAACGGGTTCAGGTGAACCAATGAAATTCTTTATATTAAATCAGATGCGCTCCCACTGAATCGAGCCGCACCACATCATAAACATGGATGATGTTCCTCTGACGTTTGACCTGCCGCTCACTCGGACTGTCTACAGGAAATACGTATCATTCTTCACGCTGAAAACAACCGGGCATGAAAACACACTTCACCTGTGTTCTGAGCTGCACGTCATCGGGAGAAAAGCTTCACTGATGGTGATTTGTAAACGCACGACGATGCCAAAAGATAAACTCTCGAGAGAAATAGTTGTGAAAGGAAGGAGGAAGACGGTGAACAATGACTTTCTTGGTAGCTACTGTTTAGATACAAGCCGTGTAACAGACACTGTCTTTCATTAAAGCCTGTGTAAAGTTCATTAGTTCCAGTGTGGACCTGCGGCTTATAGACGGGTGCTGCGTATTTATGTTCAAAATAAAAATCTTTGTCAAATTCAGTGGGTGCGGCTTATATATGGGTGCGTTTAATAGTCCAGAAATTACGGTATATATATATAAAACTATCAATATATGTATATACTATGCAAATGCATACATACAGAACAGGAGAGAAAGTAACATGACCTGAATGATCTCATTATTCTACAAAGCGTTTTATAGTTTTAAATCGGACTCATTGTTCAGTCATGAGGCTGCACTCCAGCGTCCTCGACCTGATGTCAAAATTCATTCAGTTTTATTTTTTATTTCGTTTCTGAAGCTTAGACTCGTCTGTCTCTCAGTCTGGCAGGGTGATGGAGGGCAGGAAGCTGCTCTGTAGGGGGTCAGGGGTCAGCTGGACAGGGGCTTCAGGATGACACCAGAGCCACTTTAACAAGCAATTTGCATTTCACAAAGATCTCAGGCACATCACAGCAGGGACGCACATCTAATTAAATCAAAACACAAAAAACACCAATATTTTCTAGCCATCACGGATCGGAAACGCGTGACGATAGGAAAGAATACAGGCGTCGATAAGAGTAGACGTGTGATTTCAGCCTTTTCATTTCATTCTTTCTTTCTGGGAAAAGCGTAGATGCTCCACTAAGACTTTTCATTATGTCTCGAATCAGAATGTAACACAAAAAAAGGAATTGTCCCTATTCTTTTTTTTTTATTTATTAAAAATTTTTTCGCTCCAGTGATGTGAACATGAGCGCCTTTGAGATCATGGAATCATCACAAAGCATTTTTTTTTCCATCACCTCCATAAACTCCTAGGAATAAATGAATTTATAACATGAACATTTATACTCTGAATTTATACTCAAAACCAATAAAATTGTCGCAAAGATAAAAAAAAAAAAAAGAAAATAGAAAACAAGAAGTTTGGAATTATTGTTGTATCTTTGTTCAATTGGACGACATTCATTTCCAATTCCGTATATTGATGATAGGAAAGTCTTACAACTTCGTCCGAAAACAAGGCTGGTTCACGTGAACGAGGCGACTCACGTACATTTATCTCAGAGAAATCGATTTCAAACATTCACCTCCAACCCAGTGTCCACGTTGGACACGTTCTTGTGTGTTGTGTAAATACACGTGCCAAAGGCTCCCTCAGGTTTTTACACGTGGTTCTCCACCTTCACCGCCTTCACCCTGATAGCACACACATACACCCTCACTTCCTGTTTGTGTTCAGATGCTGAAATTTCTTCATTGTACTGTATAGGTATATAGCATGCATTTAAACATGAGCGAAAAAGACATGACAAGGAAGCCTATAGGGCACTTTATATTTTTCCCTTTGATATAAAGACACAAGGCATTTCCTCTCATGTAGGGAAGCCTAAAGGGCACTAGATTTAGTTTTCTCAGGTACAGGGAAGTCAATATGGCAATTTGTCTTTATATATTTTTCTCTTAAATATAAAGTGCCATATTGGCTTCCTTGTACCTGAGAAAACTAAATCTAGTGCCCTTTAGGCTTCCCTACATGCAGGAAAATGATACAAAATGTCTTGTTGCGGTCTTGACAACAATGAGAGAAAAAAAGTAGTCATTTCATGTGATTTTTTTCTGCATGTAGGGAAGCCTAAAGGGCATTTATAGCCATCTTTGTAGTCTGACTTCTTCTGCCATGTTTTATTCCTGCTACACAATTCTTTATTATCACTGCTACACAATTCTTTATTATCACTGCTACACAATTCTTTATTATTACTGCTACACAATTCTTTTTCGCTTAATATACAACTTAATATATTTATTTACATTTTTTGTAATTTTCCCACAATTCCGCTCTTTGGGATCAATAAAGGATTCTGATTCTGAAGACAAAGAGATGTTTGTTGCTGTGTGACACTGGGAAATGTGTTCAGTTACACAGTATATCGATTGTTAATATCCTTTTTTTTTTTTTTTAAAGCAAGTTCAGTGTTGGTGAAAGACTTTTTTTTGTCTCTCTGCCGTTTTTAATGTTTCTACACCAAACTCATGTAGTTTCCTGTAAACGCACATTCCGAGCTTCTTCGATAGCGATTTCACAACAATTACATTTTGCTTATGGCGGCTATGAGCAGTCGTTCCCTCCCCAACTTTATTTTCTCTCTCTCTCTCTCTCTCTCTCTCTCGCTGTCGTTCTCTGTTAGCCGTGACATTTCGCGACGTTTCCTTCTCCTCCCCTGTGGCTGCTCCAATCTGTTCCACCAGTTTAGTGCATCAATATTCCCCCCACTTACTGGATTTAATTATTCAACATCATGTTTATTAATGACTGCGGACATCTGTAGCCTCTCGCCTCGTCCACCCCCTCCTCCCTGAGCAGACGAGCCCCAGATTAAAGACGGAAGTGTGAAAATCTGACCAGACTCTCATTTCAATTCGCTCCTTAATGCATAAAAAAGGGAAAACCGAGATTTGATCCTTTCTGAAAGCCAAGACAGGAAGTGACATCTGTGTCATCAGGGGATAAACACTCGGGATACGCCTGTGACTCATGACATGAAGGATGATACTGATATTAAATCGATCGAGTTAGCTATTTATTTTATTTCACTTTTACATCATATTTATAAACTCACGTGAATTATTTCATACCGCTGCTCATCGTGATCAGCTCTGTTCACTTTACACTTTGTTTAATGTGGAGTTCTGGTTTGCTGATTATGCCCATCAGTAATGTACTACATTTCATTTTCCTGCATGTAGGAAACCCTATAGGGCATTGTATCTTAGTACCTTTAGTGCAGGGAAGACAGTTGGACAATATATTCTTTTCCCTTTTGATGTAAAGATGCCTATAAGCCATTATATCTTATGTTCCTGCATGTTGAAACGCCTATAGGGCACTACATCTAATTTTCTTGGATGTTGGGAAGCCAGTGGGGAACTTTATATTTTTCTCTCTAATACACCTACAAGGCATTTCATGTCTCTTTCCTGCATGCACCGAAGCCTATAGGGCACTACATCTAATTTTCTTGGATGTTGGGAAGCCAGTGGGGAACTTTATATTTTTCTCTCTAATACACCTACAAGACATTTCATATCTCTTTCCTGCATGCACCGAAGCCTATAGGGCACTAAATCTCATTTTCTTGGATGCCAGGAAGGGCACTTTATAATTTTTATTTTTTGCTGTAGAGAGACCCACAAGGCATGTCATGTAAATTTTCTGCATGTAGGGAGGCCTAAAGGGCACTACATCTCTTATTTATTGTGAGAAATGTGCAAAGTGCTGTATCTGGTTTTCTTATATGTAGAGAAACATATCCGAGATTACAACTTTTTGTTTTTGTTGATGAGGGGAAGCCTTTAAAAACATTTAGTATGTTGTAACATTTTTTTTGTGGATGTGAAGAGAAGCCTATAGGGCACTACATCTCAATATTTATGCATGTAGGATTCCCCAAGGGGCACTACGTCTCATTTACGAGGGCGCAAGGAAGCCAATAGGGCACTTTATATTTTTCCTTTTTGATGTAGACACCTTAAAGGCATTTCATCTCATTTTCCTGCATTTAGAGAAGCCTTAAGGGCACTACATTTCTTTCTAGTGGAGAATTATTCTGGGTACTTCATCTGGTTTTCTTACTGTACTACATCTGGTTTCTTATCCTAGAAGGCACTGCAGGTTTTTGGAGCAAAACCTCAGATTTCAAATGTAGAGAAGTCTCCAAATGGCTCCAAATCTCATTTTAGTGGATGTGAAGAGAAGCTTCTTGGTTGTAGGGAAGGCTGAGTGGCACTAATGCCCTATTATTCAGTACCTTCTCTTTGTTTCCTAGGTGAAGAATAAAAACGAGAAAGGGAGTGTAGGAGTGGAGTGCTGAGGCAGCATGGTGCGCTCTCTCTCTCTCTCTCTCTCACTCTCTCTCTCTTTCTCTCTCACTCTCTCTCACTATTCCCACTGCGACAGGGATTTTATGAGTCAGTGTGGATCGGCGTTTCAGGTTATTTCTTTTCTCTCCCTTTCCTCAGCTCGTTGTATTGATTAGGAGCAGCTCATGCTCAGTCGACCCGAGCGCTGTTCCTCCATCCTTCTCTCTCCCCCACTTCATTTCACACATTTACACACACAGGCAGGAAGCCTTCCCCGGACAGCAGTGGTGAAAATGAGAAACCGAATCTGGCACTCAGCCATGAGGGGTTTCTTCCCCGATGCGCAGTGCTGCCGAAAATAGGAGTGTGTGGAGAGCTTAGTTTGTGAACTCTGTGTGTGATAGTGTGCATAGGGAGCACCAAGCGAGTCCCAGAGATGTGATAAGCATGACAGAATGGTGTGAGAAGGTGATGCAGGACCACCCGGTTTTGTGTGTCTGAGGTACGATGGTGGTCTACACTTCATCCAGAGACATGGACATTATCCACATGCACTATTTACATTTTAAGGCTTTGCCTCAACTCTGAGCAAAGTTCATTCCTTACTCGTACACACAGGACTTATAGAAACGTACACACACACACACACACCGAAAAATCAAGGTACAGGAATATATCTAAAAGAGTGCAAATGCTTTGTCGCTCCAAATGAACACTAGCAGGGTGCAGCAATGTACCTCTGAGCTTTGGTGTATTTTTGTATCTTCTTGTTTGTACGTCTTGAAGATCGTTTCTACACCACTAGTGATAGAAAATATCAGGATGTAAATTTGAAGGTACATTCCTGGTGCAGAAACGATCTTCAAGACGTACAAACAAGAAGATACAAAAATACACCAAAGCTCTGTTTTGGTCTATCGTACTCTCCGTGAGGGACAGGAAAAATCTGCCAAACTACGTGGCAAATGATAAAACGTGAGAATTGAACGGCGGTAAAACGGTAGATTACTGTATAACGTATTGACGAGTTTTTGTGATTGAACTTGTTTAACGTTGACGGAAGGAGTCTCCAATCCCAAAGGTAAATCTTTTCCTCATTTCTATTATTTCTTAGAAAGCAGTCTACCTCTTATTAACTTATTAACCGAGTAAAAACAGAAGGTTGTTGAGAAAAAGGAAGCTAGAAATGTTTCTCGCTTCTATAATGTAAGCGAGAATTTATTTTTTGGAGTAAATAACGTACTGGATTTGTGTACACGTGATTATACTGTTCAGTAAGTTGCCATGGAGACGTTGCTGCGAGTGTTAATTTAGTTGTAATTAAGTTCCTCGGGTTTGTTCTGTATTTCTCGCGTGTGGTCTAATAGACGTTTTGTTGTATTAGTAAAGTTTCTGTGAGCGAATACATTTGAATTTGTTCCGAATGAAAGATCCCTGACTCGAACCTCGCTCATCCTGAAACGTTCGCAGGATCGTGTTGCAGCAGGTGCTGCTCGGGCGTTACTTTAATCATTCTGACCTCAAACAAATATCGGTGTTGACACAGCAACGGCTAAACGCCTCGGCGGCTCGGAAACACGCCGACTCCCAACGCGAGGGGGGAAAAAACGCGATTGTTCATTCACGAAGAAACACAAAGAGAGTCGCAGAGTGTCGAGGCCCAGGCAGTGACTCTCGTGAAACCTGAGACGATCAAACAACACCATCAAACACCACCAAACACACTCACAACGCAGTCCAAAAAAAGTCTAAACACCCTCAGGGGGAAAACGAAGACAACAAAGAAACACAGTTTATACGCTTGTGTATTGTGTCGTGCTTCACAGCTGGGCTTTTTTTACTATATATCTATATCTATACACACTCCCACATTCTCTTCAGTATCTTCTTCCATTGTAGTTTAAACTCCATCAGATGTCAAACTCGACCTCTTTTAGCTCACGATTGAAACATTGCGACTTCCAGGACCTCTGTTTATATAGATATTTATATAAACTATGAAGAAACAGAATAACGTTTTTTCCCCTTCAATCAGAAACTTTTGGGGTGTACAAACTTTTAAACTAAACATTGTTCAGCTTCTTTTTATCTTTTTCACTGTGATCTTCAGGGAAAAAAAATTAAGCTGCACTCAGGTACATTTGAGTGCAAAAGTTTGCACCCCCCTTTTATTAAAAAAAAAAAAAACTTGTTTGTTCACCGGGAGCACGATTTTTGTTCTTACTTAAACAAACAAACAAACAAACAAACAAAAGATATCTTCAGAGAAAGCTGCTGGTTCTGATTCGTTTGTCCACGGACCATCATGTAAAACTTATTTATTTAGAGGGCACTAAAAAGACAATTTTCTAAACAAAATGTGCAATAAATCAACAGTCTGATTAAGAAAACATTTAAAAATAATAATCAATTTGATAAATAAATAAATAAAAACAAATACTTGATACTCTATATTTCTATCTAGTAAATGAATATTATTACTGTTAGCAAAACAAAATAAAAAAAATGAATAAATAAAATTCTCTCTGGTCGTTTGTCCACATCTCGAGTACTGATTCAGATCTTCTCTTTTGAGTTATTTGAGTTGCTCCTGGTGATGTGTACAGCACTCAGAGGAAAGCGCTATCTGCCCTCTTCCACATACACGAGCTCAGAGATCCACTCTTGTCTTTTTCAAATGAAGAAGGAGAGAGGAAGATGTTTTGCTTGTTTGTCCTCCAGTCATAGATGTTTGTGACGTGTTCAGCATTTGAACTTGTGTCTTGGATGTCACTGTAATGTGGAACTCGTGTAGGATCGTTGAAATTGAGATGTTTTGATCTTCAATGAGGAACGTTTTTAAGAAAAGCAGTTCCAGGGTTCATGTTTTGATTCTGCCTTCAGGTGTTCTTGCCTGTGTTTAGTTTTCCATCCCATGTTCTCCAGGTTCCTCACAGGAACATCACAAAAAGTGAAGTGGTTACAAAGGTTTTCATATTGAGTTTCCATCATAACCAGTATAAAACCCTTATGGGAGAAGATGGACTGTGGATATATGTACAAAACATTTAGCTTCTGGTTTATGAGGAGCTTCGTTCTGCTTGTGATCTTCTACATAAATTTTTTTTAGCTGCTTTCTCTGGTGTTTCATTTTCCTCCCAGGTTCTTTCCACTGCTTCCTCCTTCTGTTAGAACCACTAGTGTTGTCAGAAAGCCGGGTTTTTCCTAAAGACACGTTTTTCTTTAATTAAGTGTAAACGTGTCCGAAGAAACACGATTTATTAAAATTCATTCACCTCTGTGAACATTCATTAGCAGCCATCGCTGTAGAGGAGCGGTGTGGAGAAACAGAAGAAGGGAAGTGTGAAATTAGAGGGCTTTTATTTCACGTTTTGCATGCTCACACACACACACACACACACACACACACACACACACACACACACACGTGCACGGTTTCCCCCCAGCCGTTTGTATTTTATCACACTAAATTAGAACAGCAATCAATTGTTGTTTTGGTGCTAATGGCTGGACAGGGGAGTGAAAATAACAAGCCGCACCGCTCAACAATCCCATCCTCTACCTGTCACGTGACTAAATCGCCATGACGACCCTATTTTCATGCCTATTAGGTAAACGTGAATGCTTGTGGCACATGCCACATGGTGATGCTTGTTAGAGTAACAGCACTTTTTTTTTTATCATTGTTAATCAGCATGTTAACACACACCGTGGCCGTGTCCTCAGTGAGGCGACACGTGTCCTAAACACGTCCTGCGTGTCTCCTCGTCACGGCTGCATCGTCTCAGGATTGAGGATTGAGTGGGCAGGATGTCAAAGTCCATCGCACATAATTGGAGACCGGTCCAGTGGTAGAACCTCAGACTAACACACACACACACACACACACACACACACACACACACACACACAGTGTGTAAGTGTTCTCCAAGCTCTGCACACTTACCCAATAGACAAAATACACACATTTCTACAATATACAGACAAAAAAAAATGCATTATGGGTATTCTGTACACGTCTACCGTGCGTTTTGCGTGTACATTTTATGGTACGTTTCCTAAAATGGCTACTTCAGGGAAAGAAATGCTAAAAGTCTGCACTATGTAGTGAGTACAGTAATGTTTTTCAGTGAAGAAATAAATTCTACTCAATAATTAAAAACAGACTCTTCATTTGCATAATTATGCAAATTATAGTACGTTAACGTTTTTGAAGTTAGAATGGTAATAGTGAGCACGTAATAATAAGGAGATTGTTCTGTTTTGTTCGCATCACCGCTACGGTTTTTGGTATTAATCCCCTCCTCCGTAATTTTGCACATAATGAGGCCACGCCCACACCGACACGTTTTTGCTTGAAAATGCGTATTTTCCTCTCCGTTTTTTGGTCTTCCGTCCACACTGAGGCGCTGTTGGCAGTCAAGAAAAATGTAGCTTTTTAAAAACGCTCTCCAAAGTGAAAACATTTAAATATGTTGTTTTTGTGTCGCAGCGATGAGGCGGAAAGTAAATAAATGGCAGCTCGCAGATCGTTTCGAAGCGTCTTATGATTTGCTCGTTCGCAGTTTTTAGGCGTTTGTGAGGGAGATGATTTTCTTGTGGAAAACGATCGAAAACGAAAGTGTGGACGCGGATCGTTTTTAAACTGGATTGGTGTAGACGTGGACTGAGAAGAAAGAACGCTGTTGTCTGCTATCTTTGATCACATCTGATCAAGGTTTTGCGATATCTAGCCTGGCATGCAGTTTTTAGTGGCTGTATTTTTTTTTGCAGAACATCTGGTCCTAACACCATTCTGAATATTATTAATCAGACCTGAACAGAATCACGAGTTTATTCTCTTTAAATATCCGATCCAAAATTATATTATACTGTATATAAATATCACCCACTGACTGTCACGAGCTCCTTGTCCTTAATTGGCTTTTCTTTACACATCCTCTAATGAGCTAAGAGAGCTGCGGTCTGATTGGCTGATGGCGCTGTCTATCATGCTGTGGGCGTGGTCATGGCGCTACACGTGGTGTCGGTGCTCAGTGTTTAATCCTTCAGGGAGAATGTGAGGAACTTCAGGGAATACTGCTGAACTCCGGAGAGGTGGTTTGAGGTGAAACTGAAGTTCTGTAGATGTTCTCCAAGAACAGAGCACCAGGACGGGAATAAAAGAGGGAAATAAACAGAACGGTTTTTTTTTTTTTGCTCCGGATTTGCTGCAGGATTCGGTGAGTGAAGCGGAGTTATTTCTTGCAGTGAGGATTGTTAGAGTTGAAATCTAAACTGGAAGTGAAATTTGATGAACATCTGAAGTTTGTTCTGAGGATTATTTCGGTTTATTTGCTCGGACGTTAATTAACAAATAATAACAACAACGCGCGCGCGGTCAGACTTTTTAAGTGTTTATTATATCGTTTGGGTTCAGTGTTTTTTTTTACTAACAGCTGCGCGTGAACCAGTTCGACCCAAATAATCAGGTGTAAATAATCCGGATTGACAGAAACGGTGTATTTGGCGTTTCCTGAGCCGCGCTTTGTTTCCTTTGCGCAGAGCGTGTGAGCGCGTGCGCGAGTGAGCGAGCGGGTGTATGTGCACGCGGATGCTCGTGCGTGTGCGCGCGTCCACGACAAACCCTCTCAACGTATTAAATGTATGTTAAAATAAAAAATCATTAAAACCAGAATCATTAGTAAAGGCAGTGAATCACTGAATCCGACTCTTTGACTCGTTCAGGTTCATTTGATTCCCCCCCCCCCCCCCCGACTCTTTGACTCGTTCAGGTTCATTTGATTCCCCTCCCCCCCCCACCCAAAAAAAGACCTTAAATAGTTTTATTGTATAAATATTTTGTAAACATGTTTATAAAGTTTTCTTTCTGTTTCTCTTTTGTAAATATTTTGTTACTCGCTTGTTTTAATTGTGATTTTAGTATTATTAATGTTTCTTTAAATAGGGCTTTAAAGAATGATTTATTTAGTCATTAAAATATAATAAAATAGTCCAGATTATTATTTTGAAGGTCTGTCTTTTTGGAATAATTCATAATTCCGACTCTTTTCACTCTTCTAAATGTTGATTAAGACTCCTTATATACTCTTTTAGAATCTTGTGCTGATTAATAACAAAATTCCTACCAAAATATTAATAAAATATTCATATTTTTCTACCTGCAAGAATCAGGTTTCTCTACTGTTGTTGTTGTTGTTGTTATTGTTTGTTTTCTTCAGCCGTTTGGTAAATCAGATCTGGAGCGTTTGTGTGTTTATTGTTAATAGTGTAATAAAGGTTAAATAAACGAATGTAAGAAAATCTAAGTCTTGAACAAACCTTTAGTTCATTCACACGTCTCCAATCAGTGCCAAACACTCGGTTAGGATTTTTCTATTTTTATGTCTGTCCACTTTATTATTTGAAGGTTACTGGAGTACAGAAATGTGAGCGGTGTTAAATATCATCTCCACCAGGCAGGGATAAGAGTAATCCCCCCCCCAATCCCCCCCGTCTCCTCCTCCTCCTCCTCCTCCTCGTCCTGTTGGAGTGGAGCCGTGTGATGTTTAGGAGGTTCTCTAATAGCAGGGTGTGGTGTCAGGTTCAGCAATAACACAAAGACCCCTGGAAGTGTATCGTAGTGCAGGAGACAGAGCAAACACCCGGCGGCTGCAGGAACAAGGCCCAGACATGCCATCAGGCACCAGGAGATCCGTCATGAGAACAAAACCCCACTCACATGGAGTGAAACACGGGTTATTTATTATTGCTTTAATGTCTCACAGAAGTGGTGTTTGTGCAGGAAATCGCGTCCAAGAGTCGTCGTGGCTGCTCGGATCTCGGGCGCATGCGAGGCAGATGAACTTTTAAAGGACACTGGCACTAAAAATAGGACTTTTGAAACCACAGCTTTGTAAATTGCAGTGTTTTTTCCTGCACACGAACATTCAAGTTTTTCGAATGTAAACTACTCGGCACTATTTTTATCTCAAATCCCTCAACCCTCAGCGCGTGTTGATTCGTTTTCTAAAGGTTTAAAGATTGTTGTTTTAAAGCACTACAGTGTTTTTAGTAACGGATCAGAAGTCTGGACGTGTTCGATGATGGTTTGAGGAACGAGAAACTTGTTAATGGAGGGAGTCTCCAGTGTCGGCTTCACATCTGTACCTTGAGATATCTTCTGGAGTTTCTCCATAATAACTGTATAAATAAATAAATAAATAAATGCCCCCCCAGAAGAAGGGACTAAAAATGAAATGTTTTATTAGTATAATTAAAGTTGCCTTTAAAAACCCTCTAGAAAACCGTACTTGAGTGATATTCCTAAAAATTTTAGTTTCTTTCTCTTCTTTCTTTCTCTTTCTTTCAATTTTTCTTCTCTGTACGTCTGGACATAATAACTCAGTGTCTAACATTCCGGTCCTTTTTTTTTAGGGTATGATTATATTTATCCGTGGCTGAATTATTGTGTGTAGACAGCCGTGTGTGTGTGTGTGTGTGTGTGTGTGTGTGTGTGTGTGTGTGTGTGTGTGTGAGAGGCGGCTATATAAAGCAGGTGAACATAGGCTGGTGTGGAAAAGCTCCAGCTTCCAGCAGCAAGCAGACAAGCAAATGACCAGTGTAGTCGACTTCCTGTTCCTGTTCTCCCATAATTCCACACCACAAAGACGCTCTGTTACGTATCCCAGCAGCAAACTGGTGTTTAAGAGTGAGAATTGGAGCCACACACATTGACAATGTGACCAAAAAGTCTCACCAAAAACAGTTATGAACTCTTTTCTTCACCAGTGTCTCACTTTTACCATCTCCCGAGTGTCATGCGACTGAAAAACGCAAACTATGAGCTCCTGTATCCTTTCATGAAGCATATTTACGTGAAAAACATCTCGTTGCGGCTTTGCCTTCAGCTCTGATGAACCTCTGACACTGGAGACTCCTTTTTAAATGCGTTTTTGAAGCATTTATGTGGAGCATCTGCTGTACACGTACGTCCCTGTGAACGAGAAACCCGGTTGCCATAGCAACGAATTGGAAGAATCGCATTAATATAAAAAGGTGTCTGACCCTTTTGTGGTAAATTAAGATGGAAAGAGCGCTCACTGAGAGTCCAAGCGTCTCGACTTCCCCCTTGTACGCTAATGTCACCTGCTAATCGAGCGTCAAAAGCGAGAGCTGGAGAGCGGGTTAAGTGCCAGAACCAGCAGATGGAAGCGTGTTCGGGTCGTCACCCCTAAAACGCCGACAAATCGAACGCCTGGAAAAGATTAAATGCCGGGATTTAAATCTAATTTGCGTCCTTTTTAACGTCACGTCACGTCGCGTGTCCTCCTCAGCTGTGTAACAAAAATGAAGACGTGGAGACCCGATTGTCTTTGAGCTCAGCAATGGTTTTTATTTCTTCTTTTATTCACGCAGCACCGTGTTTTGTTTGTTGGAGCCGTGTCTGTTATTCAGCTTTATACCGCGGTGATCAGAACATGTCTGGACATCACGCGTGTGGAAACTCGGCGTTTGCTCTGTTGAAGCGCAGCTGCATATCATTTCTTTCCCTGTGTACACTTTATATTAAGTATAAGAAAAGGTTTGGTGGCACCTTTATATTTGGGATGTTGTTTGTTTTGGTTGATTTGGAGGCTAAAATCATCCTCCATGTTTGTTTTCCTCTCACGACTCAACGCTTAATCGTCCACACTAATGTCTAATCAGAGCAGTGATTGATGGGCTTGAGTCCAGCTGGCCTTCACTCTCATACACACACACACACTCAATTTAATCAGAAGTGCACACACACCCCAGATGGAGATCCTGAACCACACACTTATTGGAAAAAGTTCTCCTCTGTGCCTCCTTGTCTCCTCACGTCTCTGGTCCCTCACGTCCACGGTCCGGCAGAGCTTGCTAAAAAAAAAAAAAAAACACAAGCGATAATTAAAATCTCCCAACCATCCACATCACAGATCATCAGAACCAGCAGGCATCTCAGACAGTACCCTAAAAATAACTTCAGCCTGGTTATTAGATGCTCTGACCCCTGGAGTAAAGGACTGAACCCTGAGAGATTTCCTCTTCACAGCAGGGATTAGGATCTGACCGGGACAAATGGAGTGAACGAGTTCAGGAGCTGCAAGAACAAACGAGTATCTGGATATATGTAAAAAAAAACAAAAAAAAAAACGATATACGGACGATATCTCAGAAAAGTGTATTGTGGAATCGTGTATCACAATATTAATATCATATCGATATTTCATTTATCAGTTGAAGGAACCACAGGAATCGGGTTCATCATTCGCCACTTTCTAATAATGTAAACGAAGTAAATTCACAGTTAGATATAAATAGCAGACACTGTTGTTTTGTGTGTGTGTGTGTGTGTGTGTGTGTGTGTGTGTGTGGTAATATCATCGATATAAAAAACGGGATTGTCCGTAATCATTAAACAGCCCTCTGTAAAATTCCACTCCCGTGTGAACGCCTCTTGGTGGAGCCTCAACAAAAGGCCTGTAGTTTGTGAGGCATGGTGGGACAGCGCCGACACTTTGACCTCTGACCCTTTAACAACGAGCAAACGCTGCAGACCGCATGAGAAAACGCCAGAGGAAACGTTTTACTGAAAAACTCTGCTGGAAACAGCGATAATGTCCGTCGTGGAAACATCGCCATCTCGGGTGCGTCATCAACACCGTGGACGGATTAACCTAAAGCCTCTCCAATAACACACCAGGAATAGACCCCCGAGCCGAGATTAGAGTCCGAGATCCGCAACATCGCTCAGATCCAGGCATGAATACATAAAAAAACTACGCAGCACAGTATAAACGCTACTCATTTCATTTTAGTTTTATTTGCAGAGCACTTTCAACAATAAACATTGTCTCAAAGCAGCTTTACAGAGATAAAGAAGTCAATAAAAGTGCATCCGTTTGTTCCTAATGATTGCACCGGTGGTGAAGGAAAAACTCCCTGAAACATCATGAGGAAGAAAACAGAAGCAAAATGGAAACTTTATCCTCAACACTAAATGTCCATTCATTCCATCAGTTTTAATAATAATACTAATAATATTATTAATGATAATAAGCTTAATTTTATGTATTGCACCTTTAAACCTTGCATCTCAAAGCACCTTCCAAGCGTAAGAATTGGAAATAAATAAATAATAATAAAACTAATAAGTCAAATAAACATCAAAGATACATCACAAAAGAACAAACACTTGAAAGAAATCCTGTTGCTGAAGAAATACAAAAAAAGAATTCTGCCTCGTCAACAAAAACGAAACACATCAAGGTCCAGACTTGAAACGTTTTATTCCCCTTATACCACATTAAAAACCATTTCTGATACTTTTGATCTGTTTCAAGTCGTGGAACGTTTGAGAAAGACCAGTTCCTGCTGTCACTTACGTGAGAATGTCATTTCCTCACCATCCTTTCTTTTTCTTTTGTCGTTAAACGTGAACGAGCTCGTCTTCTGACCAATCAGAGCGCAGAATCGACACTGCGCTGTAGACAGTAATCATGGACACCACTTAGTTGCTTTGTTTGAAAGGATATTTTAACTATTGCTTTTTAATCACGTGACCTCCCCTGCCTTTCCGCTCCGGTGCGCTTTAGACGTGACGCAGCGGACACGTTAACACGCCTGTGTAAGAGGAGCAGTGTGGAATACAGTAGTGTAACATTTCACGTCGCTGATTTCATTCTGGCTGCGATTCATCGCCTCCATTACCTCGACACCTGATCAGCTTCGGGTTTGTAAAAGAGATTTTTAAAAGTTGCTCACAAAAACTGTACAAATCCACGTCTGGGTCGTTCAGGGTTGAAGCAGGTCGCATGTCTGGCTGGTAAATTATTTTGTTTAGAGGCTCATGATGAGAGACAGGACGATGCTGGAACTATACGAGGTGAAATCAAAAGAGACTCGACTTTAAATATCAACATTACACACGATCACCTTTTTAAATAGTCTCCATGCGCAGGAATACAGTGCTCCCAGCGTTCTTCTCCTGGGGTTAGGGTTGTGTCCTTCTTACATTTGTGCCAGATCTCCACAACAATGTCAGAAATGGTGACCTTCGAGCTTCATCTACGGGAAGGGGAGCGAATCTGGTGAGTAGATTGGGTGCGGAAGTGAGATCGTGTGCATCGTTTTCCAAAGATCCTCGTGCAAGAGTTGCCGAACGCTTTAGAAATTTTCGGGGGTCGAGTTTGTTGAAGGTCTTCCTGATCTCTGGTGTGTAAGAGGAATAAAACACCTCCAGGACGTGATGGTGGAGGTGAATTCCCTTCACTTCATCATTCTCCCATGATATCGGTTATTTTTAACAGCGTGACACACGGTGGGTTTTGTTCCCATTTACTTCATTACTGCTGTAACCGTAAACGTTTCTGTCGTTAAATCTGTCCCTCAGGGTCGACGTTATAACGCTGTGTAAAACTTTGGATTCTGGCTCTCGTGTCGGAACGCGCAGGGGAAAAGCGCTTTATTATAGTAATTAAGCCCGTTTGGTTATTGTTTGGATTTTGGCTGCGTTCCAGTTTTGCAGTTTGGGTTTCAGACTCCATTGTTCACATGGTTTCTGTGTTATAGCTGAGGATTCGTCTCGGACTCTCGGCATGGTCTTTAATATCTCACACTGAGACCCTCCCGAGGGGCAGATACGTTACACTTCTCTGAGACGCTGCTGAGACGACTGCTCTCACGGGTAAAGAGCAGGGGTTCTGTCTGAGCAGCTTAGAGAACGTCACGGCTCGTCACGGCTCGTCACGTCGCTCTCCTGAGAAGAAGCACAAGTGTGTGTCTTTCTGCAACTTTTTGTCCTGAAGCTTAAACCTCAGTGTGAAAGCCGTAAAAACCTCATCACGACTTCCTGTACGCTCTGTAATCAGCTTGTGTAAGTGCGGAGTGTTTCCTGTTCCAGGCTTCTCTCCTCACTTTCATTTTCTTATTAACCTTCAACCTTTTGACTTGGATTTCAGCTTCCTGTCCTCGAGGCTGTTTTTAGTCTCCAGTCGTGAGTCCTGGTTTTTTTTTTTTTTTTTTTGGACTGAAGCTCCATCCCAGGAAGGAGAGAGAGAAAAAACATCACCCTCACTGTGTAACGCTCATAAAACACTTAACACGTATTCGTCCAGCTGCACATCCATCTGTCCTCAACGTCCTCCATGACCTCTCGGCTCACTGCAGCTACGCGACGCTGCTGCTTTATTATAAAGACATTTCATTTACAGACTTTTTTTTTTTTTCTCCCAGATTCAGATTTATGAAAGCAATTATTTTACATCTCATCACTATCAGGAAATGTTTTTTTCATCCCTCATCCTGAATTTTTTTCATCCTATTAAATGCTCTTAAGAAGGTGTCTGAAGCTATTAGGGGCGTGGAGGAGGCGTCGTCCTGCGTCCAACTTTTCTAAAAGAGAAATGGTTGCTGTTGATTGGTTTATTTAATAATAAAAAAAGTAAATATACATATATATATATTCAATATATATTAAATAATAAACAATACATTTTTTCGATACACAGTGTGGTGTTAAAATTAATAAATAAAAAAATGCAACATGGTAAATAAATAAATAAATAAATGTGATTAATATTGTGAAAAAATAATAATTCATATTTAAGAAATCCAAAATAATACAGATAATAAAGTTAATTAATTAAGTAAAAATAATAAATACATTTATTAATGAATAGTTAAAAAGAAAATAGTTTGGTATTAGTATAATAATAGTAATAAATTAATAGATAAATAAATAAAAAATAACAGTTATAATAATGTAATAATAATAATATTTAAGTTAATAATTAAAAACAATATTGATCATGAGGTAATGTGTTACACTCTGTCCCATGTCACAGTTAGTTAAAGTGAAGATTGGCACTTTTTCGCTCCTGAACTTTTTGAGTGAATCCGGATGTTTGTGTTGTTTGTTTGCTTTCCGACCCAAAATCCCAAACACCCCCCCC